>CM077785.1:33542537-33645778 GCA_039737535.1 Lagodon rhomboides
AAATACACAACTCTCACACGGAAGACTGACGTGCAGCCCGTAATCTTCATGACAGCGAACATGTCTGCAATTACACAGCGTGTGTCCGCGGCGGCACATTAAAACATCTGAGACAATTACCTCAGCTGTCACCTCCGCTCGCCCGAGCGTGAATGTTGATCTGTCACGTCTTTGTCTTTTTTAAATTCCAAAGCTTTTCAATTATAACACATGCATTCAGTTACATTCCTGTAAATTGCACAAAAAGGGGAAACAAGACTTTAACGGCGACGCAAAAGACACACTTTTTGTCCCTTGACAGGCAACGTGAAACCATAAAATGTGCAAGTATTTGAATTATTTGAGCCGTCGGTGTGCAGATGCTAATCTCAGCTCCTTGTCATCACCAAGGTCGCTTCGCAGATCTGCACAACAACAACAATCACTTTAACGCTGATTGAAAAGGCTCGACCTCGCTCTCTGTGGACGGCGGCGACGTTGATTCTCCTCATCCTCATCCTCCTCTTCATCCTCCTCCTCCTCCTCATCCTCCTCCTCCTCATCCTCCTCCTCCTCATCCTCATCCTCCTCATCATCCTCATCCTCCTCCTCCTCATCCTCCTCCTCCTCATCCTCCTCATCCTCCTCATCATCCTCATCCTCATCCTCCTCCTCATCCTCCTCTTCATCCTCATCCTCCTCCTCCTCCTCATCCTCCTCCTCATCCTCCTCATCATCCTCCTCCTCCTCCTCCTCCTCAGCCTCCTCCTCCTCCTCCTCATCCTCATCCTCCTCCTCAGCCTCCTCCTCCTCATCCTCATCTTCATCCTCATCCTCCTCCTCATCCTCATCATCCTTATCCTCCTCCTCCTCCTCCTCCTTATCCTCATCCTCCTCCTCAGCCTCCTCCTCCTCCTCCTCCTCATCCTCATCCTCCTCATCCTCCTCCTCCTCCTCCTCATCCTCCTCATCATCCTCATCCTCATCCTCCTCCTCATCCTCCTCATCATCCTCATCCTCCTCCTCATCCTCCTCTCTCATCCTCCTCATCCTCATCCTCCTCCTCAGCCTCCTCCTCCTCATCCTCATCTTCATCCTCATCCTCCTCCTCATCCTCATCATCCTTATCCTCCTCCTCCTCCTCCTCCTCCTCCTTATCCTCATCCTCCTCCTCATCCTCCTCCTCCTCCTCATCCTCATCCTACTCATCCTCCTCCTCTTCCTCCTCCTCCTTATCCTCATCCTCCTCCTCCTCATCCTCCTCCTCCTCCTCATCCTCATCCTACTCATCCTCCTCCTCTTCCTCCTCATCCTCCTCCTCAGCCTCCTCCTCCTCCTCCTCCTCCTCCTCATCCTACTCATCCTCCTCCTCTTCCTCCTCATCCTCCTCCTCAGCCTCCTCCTCCTCCTCATCCTCCTCCTCATCATCATCCTCCTCCTCCTCCTCCTTATCCTCATCCTCCTCCTCATCCTCCTCCTCTCATCCTCCTCCTCATCCTCCTCCTCCTCCTCCTCATCCTCATCCTCCTCTTCATCCTCCTCCTCATCCTCCTCCTCATCCTCCTCATCCTCCTCCTCCTCCTCCTCCTCATCCTCCTCCTCATCCTCATCCTCCTCATCATCCTCCTCCTCATCCTCCTCCTCCTCATCCTCCTCCTCAGCCTCCTCCTCCTCCTCCTCCTCATCCTCATCCTCCTCATCATCATCCTCATCCTCCTCCTCCTCCTCATCCTCATCCTCCTCCTCCTCCTCATCCTCATCCTCATCCTCCTCATCCTCCTCCTCCTCATCCTCCTCCTCCTCCTCCTACTCATCCTCCTCCTCCTCCTCCTCATCCTCCTCCTCCTCCTCCTCCTCCTCCTCCTCATCCTCTTCCTCCTCATCCTCATCCTCCTCCTCCTCCTCCTCATCCTCCTCCTACTCATTCTACTCATCCTCCTCCTCTTCCTCCTCCTCCTCCTCCTGGAGGTCAAACTGAAACTGAGCGTCATGATTCAACGATTCTTCATTCAGCTGGAAAAATGTGCGCACACAAGTGAGTTAAGCGAGGAGAGCGAGTCTGTAAACTGTGACGGATGTTTACGACGAAGTATTCTTAACTTTTGCCCTGTTTGTTTTTTTTCCAACACTGCGGTTGTGTCCCGTCCATCAGCGTCACGTTCCCTTTAGCGTCTGCACGAGAAGCACCAAGCTGTAAACTAACTCAGATGTAAACCTCTCAGCGGTGGAGTTTGCGTCCTGCGTGAAAAACCAAAACACCAGCGATCTTCTCCTAAACCCGACCAAAGCGCCGTTTGATTTTCCAGCACCTGACGACCAGGACCGAGCGTCTCCTTCATGTCTCCTGACCCATCAGACATCAGGCTCTGATGAGTTTTAAAATCTGAAGCTGTACTATTCTCCACGCTGTACAATTTGGAGCGCCGAGATGCGCAGCACGTACCTGACGGCAGCCGCTCGGAGAAAGCCTCCTGTCAAGCAAACATGACAGGCGACGACAGTCACTGCCGGGGCTGATGAATACTTTATAACCTACCTGCTGTCGAACAGCAAACATCCATCTGCGGTTGCACTCGCAACCTACTTAAGGTCATTCAAAACAAGCCGGGCGTTTTAACGTGTCTTAATATTTCAGGCTGGATGTTTCGTTCTTTCATTATTCAGACTGTGTTTTTTTCCTTTTTCCATCTCCAGCTCTCTGACGGATGTTAACTCAGCTCAGCTCTACGTTTGTCTGAAAAGTTCGGGGTTCTGATTTGTTTCAAGAGACGCATTTTCGTGCCGTTTCGTTGACCCGCAAACAAAAAACACAACTTTAGGCTTCCTGATTGCACGCGGTATGAATAAAAAGGTCCAATTTTGTGTGTCAGGTGACTGAATATGAAGAGCAGGAGAGAACAAACTGGGTGGTTGATGGATGAATCAAACACATACAGGACTTCCCCCCCATGAGTGAGTGTGACACCACCGGTCAAGCTTGTTTTAACTCACATCTGTAGCTTCACAAATATAATGTATTTAATTTTTTTGATGCTGTGGTTCCATCTTGTGGAGGATTCAGGAACAACTACTACTCTGAGCTGTATTTTATGTATCCCTCTGCCTTTTTATTGGTTTGTATGATCTAATTTTCACGTTTTTCTTTTCCTATTGTGTCTTGTTTTTGAGGCCGTACTCTACAGCACAGAACATGCTGTATAAAGTTATTATTATGAACATTATCATTACAATTAATAGAAGTAGAAGCACTATTAACTGTTTCAAAGGTGACATTTCTTTACAGTTGGTCCAACACATCCATGGCAACAATCACTCGGACCTGTGACTCCGTCAGCGGAGCAGGACGAAGGATGCAGTTAGGATGCAGAGAGCTTTAAAACACCTTATACCATGCTCTGGGGGAATACTCGATTCTGATTGGCTGCAGGGTGTTATCCATTAATCCCTGATATATGGACACAGTTCCAGTCAAATTGTCTGTTCACCGTCTAAATTAATGCGCTAGCTGGCGTAACCATAGCGACGGGAACGCAGTCAAAGCCTCTGTTTACAGTTTATCTCCAGCACTGAGTGCAGTCCGTCAGTCCTTCAGTGCCTTATCCTCTGAACACCACAGGATGGAGACTGTAACACACAAGCTGCAGAAAGTACACTTCCCCTCTAAACTTACTGATACTTTTTTATCACATAAGCGAATAATCTCACATCCCGTTGGCTGTTCAGCTCTCTGCTTCAGGCTGCGGCCACAGTAACGTTACACACGGCCGATCATTTGTTCGTGAACATCTTGATGTTGATTTGGGGACAATGACATGACTGGTAAGCTAGCTAGTCTTGTTGTTAAACATACTGTCAGATTATATTTACTGTTCGTCAACCGTACGCAATGTTATCGACTTTGAATCTTGCTAGCATAGCGTTAGCTTTCTGGCTCACCGCTGAGCGGACTAGAATATCTCCCGTTGCCAAGTCGTATCTAAGGTCCGTCCTATTTACTGGAGAGGTGAACAACGTTTCCGTTGCATAAGAACCTTACGGGAGGGTAATGATTGTTCCAGGTATTAGTCAAACCCTCAGGCGTTACCAGGGAAACTAAGTTATAGCTTGTGAAAAACTTTATATTTGATTGTAAAACGCATGAAAATATAAATGAATGGTGTTAATTTATCTTCTTTGGCAAGTGACCATGGTATAAGCGGGATAATGCCCTTCGAGGTGTCCATAATCAGGAATTAATGGACGATGCGGACGGGCATTATCCCTTACATGAAGGACCACAAAGTCAGAGATGAGACGGCGCCTTCACCTGCCTTCATCATTTGCCAAACACCCACACCCGTCCACTGAGGAGGCGGCTGGACAGACCTGAGCGGTTCAGTCCATCCCCAGCTGACCACGGCAGCTCCGAGGGGAAGTGTTTTCGCCCAGACGAGTCAACCAAACCTTTCTGCCAAGCTCTTTGGATTGGGAGGATTTGCCTCTCTCTGAAAAGTCTTACTGAGTTGGTGTGTGAGGAAAACAAAGATGGAGACGTTGTTGGTGAAACAAAGCCACAACGAAAATGTGCAAAATCAGAAAGAAACGGCAAAAAAACAACCTGGAAATCAGATCGCAAGACAGATAAGTTACCTCAACTCCTGTTTGTCAAACTAACACAGAGACAACTTTTTGGTGCAACTGTCATTTTGGACTGATCTCCATCGGATCTGCTGTGACGTAAGTTTGTGTGTTTGATTGGGTACTGCTGCTACAACCGAGGACCAAATCAAAATATCAAATTCTTGACAGACTTTCATTTAATTTTTGTATTATTAGAGCCTGAGCACAGCATCAGTTCGAGGACCCTCTTGTTTCTGTAACTTTAAAATGTTCACAAAGTTAAACCACAAGCCACACACACACACACACACACACTTTTTCCCTTTTGCTGTGATCACATGAAAACATTAATATTCAAAGTTCAGTGGGCGTATTTAGGCTTAGATTGAATCAGCTGAAACCAAACAGGTGAAGTGGGAGCAGAAAAAAAGCATTCAGAGAAAAGTTTGATTTATTTCAGGTCACGTTTTTCTATTTTATATTAATAAGTACTCGGTTTAAAACGAGGTTTAGAGATCTAAAAACCTTCAGTCAAATAAAACCTCACTGAGGCAAGTTTATTTAAACAGCTTTCAATCCATTCAGAGACACAGAAATGAATCAAAACTAAAACAATGAGACATTAAAACAGCATCTGAAGGAGAGAACGGGAAAAAAAGCTAATATAACAAGCTAAAGATGAAAAAAATGCATTAAACGAATTGACTTATTTGAACAGGAACAGTAAACAGTTATGTTTAATTCTCTGGTTTAGACTCCTCCTACAAAGGCGACACATGACAGGACTGACACAAACACGGTGTCGTGATCAGGACCAGCATCCTGTTAGGCTACGTGTCGTGTTTTAACGCGTTTAACGTGTATTTACGTGGAGCTGCTGACATATGTTAAGAATCGTAATGTTTTTCAGGAGACAAAGCTTCAGTCAACAGGCCGACTGCTGGAAGCTGTTTGAGCGTTTTACATGCCATCATATTTGTTCAGTAGCTGCTGAGGGCTGATGTCGAGCCTCCAGGCAACTTGTCTTCTTGTATTTCTTAATATCAGTGAACGTCTCACTGTCTCCATGATGTTGGACTGTATAAAGAGCTGCAGCTGTTTCACAAACTACATCTGAGACGGACGACAACAGAAGTATTGAAATGCTGGAGAACAAAACGTGTGAATATGTTCAGCCTGTTGTGACCACACAGCTCATTTCACACATTTAACTGAAAACACATTCAACACACTCTCAGACTTTGAGGCGAGGGGACAGGAAGTGCTAACATGCTAACATGCTAACTGATTTCTGAGTTTTAGGACTGCTGGAAAGTCAATTGACCCCCTTCAGCCAATCAGAACGGAGTATTCAGTCAGACGCTGGTGTGAGCCATTTATAAAACACCCTGGTATGAAACTGAGTGAGCAGCTCGTCTGCCAGCGAGCCCCAAACCAACATCATGTGAAATGAAATAATAAATAATGTCATGAAAGCACGACCGAAGACTGAAGCTGCACAGTGACAAATAAAAGCCAACACAAAGTAAATGCTGTCAGAGGAAAACTTGGATTTTATTCATTTCAAGTCCTTCAGTTTGAACATGTTTGAATGATTTCAACACACGACTTCAGACGGAGGACGAGGATCTCCAGTTTCAGCTCCGATCTGACCTCCGATCAGTCCGACGGGTCTTCAAACCGATCTGCCCACAGCCGTGAACAGCAGAGTCTGAAAAGGCCTCAGCTGATTGGTCTTCAGCTGCAGAGAAACACGAGCAGCGATGAGAAACAGCAGAAGCACCAAAGACAACATGAGACAGAAACACATCAGTGATCTGTGCTGTCACATCAACAACAATCATTCAAGCAGCCAACGTTTCAAAATGACTCGAATCTTTTATAACCTTTAAAAATCGTTATTGATTGGACCCTCACAGATAAAGTTCATTCACTTCGTACTGAAGCTTTTTCTTTGTGTCCGTGTTAACGAGCTGCTGAGGATTATTATCAGCCGTGTTCAACAACCGTGTTCTGATCGGTTCTGTTCTGCTGAGCTGAGCCGAGCTTCACACAGTGTTCTGGACCTGATGTTCCTCTGAGAACAGCTCGTTTGTTCACTGATGGAACAACCTTTGTGTTATTACTCATTAATGTTCAATATTAATACTGTCAGTTTGGATTTTATTCTCCAGAACCAGAACCAGAACCACACACTGCTCCTTTAAATCATCAATAATAAGAAACAGTTTGTTACTTTAATTTAAAACATTTCAGTTTGAGTATAAAAGTACAAATGTGTGTGTGTGTGTGTGTGTGTGTGTGTGTGTGTGTGTGTGTGTGTGTGTGTGTGTGTGTGTGTGTGTACTTACACCCTCTAATGTCGGTACTATTGACATTTGAATTCACAGACATATGAACCTTTGCTGGCTAAGACCAAACAGGATTTCTTCTTGTTACACCTGGAAACAGAGAGGAGACGTGATCAGAACCAGAACCAGAGGTGGACCGCACACTGCTCATCTCTACATTTGTCCCATAATAACCATGTTTTTGTTGCCCTCAAGTGGACAGAACATGAATCATGTGGATGTGGTCTTACACAATCGGCGTTATTTTCGCTACGAACATGTTGATACACTTCACAGAGTCAGCGGTGAAGGTGGCCCTTTTTCCTGCACACTCTTGTTTCTTCATGGGACACTTCACCTTAATCACCTGGCCACCACCTGGAGGAGAGAGAGGTGTCCCACAGTGAAGACGTCGCTTTATTAGGTCACGAGCTGACAAACAGACTGAGCGAAGTCAACGAGGACAGAAAGACGAGTGTGTGTTGTCTCACCGCAGGAAAACTTTTTGAAGCGGCCTTTTCCCCCGATTTGCATTCCCCCTGTGAACACACACAGGTCAGACTGCAAGCAGTGACATCATCACCATCGTCATTTACATGATATATTTACCACCGTTACATATATTTTTATATCAACACTCATAAACTGATCACTTAAAAAGAGCTGTGAAAGCACCAGAACAGTAAATAATGATGATGATCGAGCAGAACAAAAACTCACCAGCAGCTGCAGTGGAGCACCAAGCTGCAGCCAGCACTGTAACACAACACAGCACTGTAACACAACACTGTAACACAACACTGTAACACAACACTGTAACACAGCACTGTAACACAACACTGTAACACAGCACTGTAACACAACACTGTAACACAACACTGTAACACAGCACTGTAACACAGCACTGTAACACAACACTGTAACACAACACTGTAACACAGCACTGTAACACAGCACTGTAACACAACACTGTAACACAACACTGTAACACAACACTGTAACACAACACTGTAACACAACACTGTAACACAACACAGCACTGTAACACAACACTGTAACACAGCACTGTAACACAACACTGTAACACAACACTGTAACACAGCACTGTAACACAGCACTGTAACACAGCACTGTAACACAACACAACACTGTAACACAACACTGTAACACAGCACTGTAACACAACACAACACTGTAACACAGCACTGTAACACAGCACTGTAACACAACACGCCGTCTTTAACTGAGACTCAAAGCTGCTGTGAAGATGTGAACGTGTTCCGGACCCTGTGAGGGTTCAGAACATCATCACCTGGGATCAGTTCACCTTCAGCACCAACATCATGATTAGAAACGACAACATACGTGTAGGAAGAAAGTCAGTGACACATGTGGAGTCACGGAGAGTAACTAAGTACATTTACTCAGTCAGTCAGTGAGTACTTGACTTTGTAAAAGTACTCCACTACATCTGAGAGGACACTCACAGCCGAGGACGATGAGGCTCAGTCGGACCATGTTTGCTTCTCTCAGCTTCTCTTCTGTCTTCACCTGCAGACCGTCTGATGCTGAGAGCATCTCTACCACAGGTATTTATGCAGCTCTCCTCGCAGCACACCTGTTGACGCCTGTCCGCGCGGCGAAGGCAAACAGGACCTGGTGATGTGACCAACATGCAAATCCCCTTTAGAGCTGCAGGGCAGAAGCTGTTCTCCAAGGGAGGAACCGGTTCACAACATGTGCTGGTTCTGAAGGTTTTCTCTCTCATTCTACACCACTGGTCAAATACAAGGCCTCAAAGGAGAAGCGAGTCTTTGTGACAGATTAAAAACAGACCCGGTGATCTTTGTATCTGTCCTTCATTTAGACCAGGTGAGTCATTCAGAACAAGTCCTGAAGTGAGGGGGCAGCAGTACCAGGTGTGGGCGACAGGGCCCGACCCATGTGGCTTCTTCTGGGCCCATAACTCAGTATTAGAGGCCAAGCGGGCTGAAAACTGATATTTGGGACCGATAATCATTCGCAGTAAAGATGAAACTCGTTGTGTGAAAATATCGAACAACCAGCGACGAAATGAGTTAAATTACAATTCACAAACTACATCTGAGACGGACGACAACAGAAATATTGAAATGCTGGAGAACAAAACGTGTGAATATGTTCAGCCTGTTGTGACCACACAGCTCATTTCACACATTTAACTGAAAACACATTCAACACACTCACAGACTTTGAGGCGAGGGGACAGGAAGTGCTAACATGCTAACATGCTAACTGATTTCTGAGTTTTAGGACTGCTGGAAAGTCAATTGACCCCCTTCAGCCAATCAGAACGGAGTATTCAGTCAGACGCTGGTGTGAGCCATTTATAAAACACCCTGGTATGAAACTGAGTGAGCAGCTCGTCTGCCAGCGAGCCCCAAACCAACATCATGTGAAATGAAATAATAAATAATGTCATGAAAGCACGACCGAAGACTGAAGCTGCACAGTGACAAATAAAAGCCAACACAAAGTAAATGCTGTCAGAGGAAAACTTGGATTTTATTCATTTCAAGTCCTTCAGTTTGAACATGTTTGAATGATTTCAACACACGACTTCAGACGGAGGACGAGGATCTCCAGTTTCAGCTCCGATCTGACCTCCGATCAGTCCGACGGGTCTTCAAACCGATCTGCCCACAGCCGTGAACAGCAGAGTCTGAAAAGGCCTCAGCTGATTGGTCTTCAGCTGCAGAGAAACACGAGCAGCGATGAGAAACAGCAGAAGCACCAAAGACAACATGAGACAGAAACACATCAGTGATCTGTGCTGTCACATCAACAACAATCATTCAAGCAGCCAACGTTTCAAAATGACTCGAATCTTTTATAACCTTTAAAAATCGTTATTGATTGGACCCTCACAGATAAAGTTCATTCACTTCGTACTGAAGCTTTTTCTTTGTGTCCGTGTTAACGAGCTGCTGAGGATTATTATCAGCCGTGTTCAACAACCGTGTTCTGATCGGTTCTGTTCTGCTGAGCTGAGCCGAGCTTCACACAGTGTTCTGGACCTGATGTTCCTCTGAGAACAGCTCGTTTGTTCACTGATGGAACAACCTTTGTGTTATTACTCATTAATGTTCAATATTAATACTGTCAGTTTGGATTTTATTCTCCAGAACCAGAACCAGAACCACAGACTGCTCCTTTAAATCATCAATAATAAGAAACAGTTTGTTACTTTAATTTAAAACATTTCAGTTTGAGTATAAAAGTACAAATGTGTGTGTGTGTGTGTGTGTGTGTGTGTGTGTGTGTGTGTGTGTGTGTGTGTGTACTTACAGTCAGGCCCTCGGATGTCGGTACTATTAACATTTGTATTCACAGACAAATGGACCTTTGGGCAGTTTGGCATTTGTCCTACAGACTTTCTTCCCCTTACATCTGGAAACAGAGAGGAGACGTGATCAGAACCAGAACCAGAGGTGGACCGCACACTGCTCATCTCTACATTTGTCCCATAATAACCATGTTTTTGTCGCCCTCAAGTGGACAGAACATGAATCATGTGGATGTTGTCTTACCTCCGTGTCACTCTATTCAATACGACCTCGCTGATACACTTCACAGAGTCAGCGGTGAAGGTGACCCTTTTTCCTGCACACTCTTGTTTCTTCATGGAACACTTCACCTTAATCACCTGGCCACCACCTGGAGGAGAGAGAGGTGTCCCACAGTGAAGACGTCGCTTTATTAGGTCACGAGCTGACAAACAGACTGAGTGAAGTCAACGAGGACAGAAAGACGAGTGTGTGTTGTCTCACCGCAGGACCACGCTTTAAGGTTAAGTCTCAACTTTACGTCCTTGATTTGCACTCTCCCTGTGAACACACACAGGTCAGACTGCAAGCAGTGACATCATCACCATCGTCATTTACATGATATATTTACCACCGTTACATATATTTTTATATCAACACTCATAAACTGATCACTTAAAAAGAGCTGTGAAAGCACCAGAACAGTAAATAATGATGATGATCGAGCAGAACAAAAACTCACCAGCAGCTGCAGTGGAGCACCAAGCTGCAGCCAGCACTGTAACACAACACAGCACTGTAACACAACACTGTAACACAACACTGTAACACAACACTGTAACACAGCACTGTAACACAACACTGTAACACAACACTGTAACACAGCACTGTAACACAACACTGTAACACAACACTGTAACACAACACAGCACTGTAACACAACACTGTAACACAGCACTGTAACACAACACTGTAACACAACACGCCGTCTTTAACTGAGACTCAAAGCTGCTGTGAAGATGTGAACGTGTCCGGACCCTGTGAGGGTTCAGAACATCATCACCTGGGATCAGTTCACCTTCAGCACCAACATCATGATTAGAAACGACAACATACGTGTAGGAAGAAAGTCAGTGACACATGTGGAGTCACGGAGAGTAACTAAGTACATTTACTCAGTCAGTCAGTGAGTACTTGACTTTGTAAAAGTACTCCACTACATCTGAGAGGACACTCACAGCCGAGGACGATGAGGCTCAGTCGGACCATGTTTGCTTCTCTCAGCTTCTCTTCTGTCTTCACCTGCAGACCGTCTGATGCTGAGAGCATCTCTACCACAGGTATTTATGCAGCTCTCCTCGCAGCACACCTGTTGACGCCTGTCCGCCGCCGGCGAAGGCAAACAGGACCTGGTCAGTGACCAACATGTAAATCCCCTTTAGAGCTGCAGGGCAGAAGCTGTTGTCCAAGGGAGGAACCGGTTCACAACATGTGCTGGTTCTGAAGGTTTTCTCTCTCATTCTACACCACTGGTCAAATACAAGGCCTCAAAGGAGAAGCGAGTCTTTGTGACAGATTAAAAACAGACCCGGTGATCTTTGTATCTGTCCTTCATTTAGACCAGGTGAGTCATTCAGAACAAGTCCTGAAGTGAGGGGGCAGCAGTACCAGGTGTGGGCGACAGGGCCCGACCCATGTGGCTTCTTCTGGGCCCATAACTCAGTATTAGAGGCCAAGCGGGCTGAAAACTGATATTTGGGACCGATAATCATTCGCAGTAAAGATGAAACTCGTTGTGTGAAAATATCGAACAACCAGCGACGAAATGAGCCAAATTACAATTCACTGAAGTTCAGTTCTGAAGTTCAACTGGGAGGAACTTTACTTGAGTACTTCAGTGTTCTGCTACTTTATATTTCCACTCCACTACATTCATCTAAAACATTTAGTCACTAGTTATCTGAATATCAGCCCCGATAATCGGTCTGCCTCGAGTGGGCGATATTCACGTTTCATATCACGATATCGTCCCGGCCAAACATCGCGACAGATGATATTATTGTTTTACGGCAAAGACGACACGAACTCTCCTTCAGAGACCTCAGCTCGCCGTTTTCTTCCGCTTCAGAGTAGAAATATTCCTGACGAGCTGGCGTTTTTCTCAGTCGCTGAGTCGTCCGTGTCGGTGTGTTAAAGCGCTGTGTGCGTGCAGCTGCATCAGGCCAGTTCACCTGTAGTGACCTCCGTCAGCCCGTCTTATTCTGAAACTCCCGTCCAACATCTCATCGTCCTGATTTGTAAACTACGGCACAGAGAAGCCACCTGGAGCGACACAGTGTGCATGAACGGCCTGCATACATGGAAAACCAAGGGAAGAGATGTTTCTGCTGTGAGACCAAGTGACCTGAAGTGTGATGAGGAAAAACCCTCAGAGTACTGCTGCAGTCAAACTGCTGACTGGACCTTCATCTCCCTGAATATCACAGAGGAAGAGAACAGAAGGATTTTCTTTGAATCCACTGAACTCTGTTTAACTGGAAACATTTCTCGTCTCCTACAAAGGCGACACATGACAGGACTGAAACAAACACGGTGTCGTGATCAGGACCAGCATCCTGTTAGGCTACGTGTCGTGTTTTAACGCGTTTAACGTGTATTTACGCGGAGCTGCTGACATATGTTAAGAATCGTAATGTTTTTCAGGAGACAAAGCTTCAGTCAACAGGCCGACTGCTGGAAGCTGTTTGAGCGTTTTACATGTCATCATATTTGTTCAGTAGCTGCTGAGGGCTGATGTCGAGCCTCCAGGCAACTTGTCTTCTTGTATTTCTTAATATCAGTGAATGTCTCACTGTCTCCATGATGTTGGACTGTATAAAGAGCTGCAGCTGTTTCACAAACTACATCTGAGAAGGACGACAACAGAAACATTGAAATAGATGTTGGTTGCAGGTTCTTCAACAGCTTCCAGGTCATGTGACCCCTTGAATCAAACTCAGTCCTGGTTGGATGAGACACACCTCTTTTTATTGGCCTTCAGTTCCTCCCGATCACAGACGGTACATTTGTAGACTGACAGCTCAGTCGACGGGGCTCATCCCGGCTCAGCTCAGACTATAAACATAAAAGTGTTCCTGATGAAAACATGAGGAGCTATAATTCAATAAAAAGAGGCGTGTCTCAGTCACCAAGAAGACTTCTGTGGCATTTTGAGTGATCTGGAAGCTTCTGAAAGAAAAATGCTGACTTAATAACAAATATTCACATGAAATATGACGAGCTCTAAAATCCCTGACAAAGACGTGTGTCCTAATTATCCAGAGTAGTGAAACGACCCCGCATGGATCCGGAGTCGCCGGGTCACATGACCTGCTTTAATCTGATGAACCATATTTATAGTATTTATGGACGGGCCCTCAGTGGAACCTCTGTGTTCTGTAGGTGATCTAACCGTCCTCTTGCTGCCAACACCAGGTCAGACTAACGCAGCTGGATCTGGATCTGGATCTGGATCTGGATCTGGATCTGGATTGGAATCTCACTTCACCACAGTCCCAAGATGTTGCGAGCGACAGCTGCATGCTAGCTCGGGCTTCACCTACAGTCAATCATCCTCCAGCATTTGCACGGCGGACCAGAGAAATGTTGTACTTCATGAAGCTGGTGAAGATGAGACACGTTGTTCGGGGCTCAGCTGACAGGTTGACACTGATATGAAGACCTGTCCTCAGTCAGACTGATGCTGTCGTGTATTATTATTATTATTATTTCATTAGTTATGTGATGTTTGATTACTGAGTATTGGACAGTATCTGTACATTTGTTTCTTTATCTTTCCTTGTGCATCGTTTCCCTCTGAACGTTATCGTGGGTGGAGGATGTTGATAAGTTCAGACATGTTCATGCAGCCATTTGTTAACTGTTGTAATAAAATATAGAGTATAAAATAAAGGTGCAGTGATCATTAGCAGCATCCTGTCCCGCTGTGTGTCATGTGACACCTGGAGGCTGTTTAATGTCACACAGAGCTGTTGAGAAACGTTAAGAATTTGAATGTTTCCTCTGTTTGTTATAGTCCCGAGGCCAAGCTCAGTCAACAGGCCGACTGCTGGAAGCTGTTTGAACTGAGAACAACCGCTCATCATTTCACACGCCATCATACTACCATCATATTTGTTCAGTTGGCTTTAAGGCCTAATGTGGGAGCCTTATGCAACACTACAAACTGTGGATGGGAGATGAGTCTGCCTGATATTAATTCATTTGTTACTCGACACCTTGTTGTTTCTAGTTCGTAGCTTCTTCTTCTTCTTCGTTGTTTTTGTGTTCTTGTACTTTTGAAAATGTTTTAAAAATGACACATTTAAATGCCTTTTATTGCAGATATTGTCCTTCAGGCACATTTCAAACAGCATCAGTTAGAGTAAAAACAAAAGAGTCATGAAGGAGTCCTGATAGTGTCTGTCTGTCACCTGGTCGGTGAGCAGAACACCATATGAAGCCTTCAAATCAAGGATGACTGTTGACCAAGTGTCCAACTAACTGCCTGTGAACGCTCCCTGTTGACAAGTATGCAGATTGCTGGCTGTGAAAACTTTGAATGATGTCCACAATATCTAAAAACTGAACCGAAATAATGAAGGGAAACTGAATAGGTTGCTTTAATTTATTTGAAGTCTCGTCTGAAGAGAATGAAGCTTCGTAATAGTTGGGTGACCATTACGTGGTGTAGGCCACGTAATATGACGGAGTGGGGTCAGGGGATGCTGAGGCGCATAGTGCACAGAGGTCGCCAATTTTCTGCAGAGTCAATTCGCTACAGACCTCCAAACTTCACGTGGCCTTCGGATTAGCTCAAGAACAGTGCGTAGAGAGCTTCGTGGAATGGGTTTCCATGGCCGAGCAGCTGCATCCAAGCCATACGTCAGCAAGTGCGATGCAAAGCGTCGGATGCAGTGGTGTAAAGCACGCGGCCGCTGGACTCTAGAGCCGTGGAGACGCGTTCTCTGGAGTGACGAATCGCGCTTTTCCATCTGGCAATCTGATGGAAGAGTCTGGGTTTGGCAGTTGTCTGCAGTGGCGGAGCCAGGAAATTTTCTGTGGGGTGGCCAGGATGGTTATGTGATCACTTTGGGGTGGCAATGTCGCACTAGAAAATATACAGTAGGGGTATTTAGGGCACCTAAACCACACACTGGTGGAAAAGATCAAATGATATTCAGTGTATCTAACTTTTTTTTTTATTCCTGCAAGTTAAGTAACAAAGATGGTTACACTATACGCTATAAAGCTGGTTTACTTCGACGTCGCCGCTACATCCACCGAGGCTCTGGCCCCCCACGCAACAGACACTTTCCCGATGGCTCACCTATCCCCTCACTCTGGTCTGACTCTCACCCCCCTGTCTTCCCCACTCACCGCACTGCCAACCTCAACAACCAACTCCCCCATCCATCTCCCTCGCACTCCTGAACTGTCGTTCCCTCTCCAACAAATCCCCTCTCATATTTGAGCTGCTGCTGGACAATAACATTGATCTGCTCCTCCTCTGTGAAACATGGCAACAGCCCCTGGATTTCTATGCTCTCAACGAAGCCACTCCCTCCAACTACAGCTACACTGCTAAACCCCGCCTCTCCGGTCGAGGGGGAGGCGTTGCTGCTCTTCATAAACAATCCCTATCCATCTCTGAACTGAACCTCAACCTCCCACCCATCTCATCCTTCGAATACCTTGCCTTCTCCCTCCCCAATTCTATCACTGCTGTTCTAATATACCGTCCCCCGAAGCCACACTCATCTTTCCTCTCTGAACTGTCTGAACTCGTCACTATCACATCCTCTCTGTCCTCCCGCCTCCTACTTGCCAGTGACCTCAACATCCACGTGGACCAGCCCAATGCCCCAATGACATCTGACTTCCTCTCTCTTCTTGACTGTTTCCACCTCACCCAACGCATCGACTTCCCCACCCATACCAAAGGGCACACCCTCGACATAGTCTGCTCTTCCTCCCTGCCCATATCCAACCCCCATTCTCTCCCCTTCCCTCTCTCTGATCATCTCTGCGTCCTCTTCGCCACCCCCCTGCCTTCACCCCACAATCCCAAACTACGCTCCATCTCCTACCGTAACATCCGATCAGTAAACCCACTCACACTCTCCTAGCTCATATCCTCTGCCCCCCCCCACCCCACCCGACGACAATGCCATCATGCTCAACTGCATCCTCTCTAACTCCCTCGACTCCCTTGCCCCCTGGAAAACTTGCATCGTCACATTCACTAGCTCTGCCCCCTGGTACACCCCGGAACTCCGCACCATGAAACAGACTGGCCGCAAACTGGAACGACAACACAAACGCACCCATCTCACTGTTCACGCCGAAGCCTACAAACAACACATCTCCGCCTACTGTGATGCTCTCCAAGCTGCCAAATCTGCCTACTTCTCCACCCTCATCAACAGCACCAACCGAAACCCCCGCATCCTGTTCTCCACTGTCAACAAACTGCTCCAGCCGCCAGACATCAACCCACCGTCATCTCCTAGCCTCTGTGACTCCTTCCTCCTTGCATTCAACAATAAACTCTCCCAGATCAACAGCTCCCTTACTGATGCAGTCAGTAACTCCACTTCCACCCCCTCCACTCCTGCTCCCCCCACCCTTCCCTTCCCTCACTGCCTTCTCCCCTGTTGACCCCTCCCACATCCTGGACATCATTACTGCATCCAAGACAACCACCTGCTCTCTTGACCCCCTCCCAACAACTCTACTCAAGGCTTGCCTCCCCGTCCTCATCCCCCACCTCACCACCCTCTTTAATCAGTCTCTATCCCATGGCCATGTTCATCTGCCTACAAACTTGCCGCCATCACCCCATCCTCAAAAAGCCCACCCTCGACCCAGCTGACCTCTCCAACTATCGCCCCATCTCGAACCTGCCATTCCTCTCCAAAACACTTGAACGCATCGTCGCCACCCAACTCCATACCCACCTCCAGTCCAACAATCTCTTCGAACCCCTCCAGTCTGGTTTCCACCCACTTCACAGCACCGAAACAGCCCTCATCAAAGTCATCAATGATCTCCTCACCTCCGCAGACTCCGGTGCCCTCAACATCCTGCTACTACTCGACCACAGCGCAGCCTTTGACACAGTGAATCACACCATCCTCCTCCAAAGGCTGCGCCAGCAGGGTGTTGAGGGAACTGCACTTGACTGGCTCACCTCCTACCTCACCGACAGACAACAATTCGTCTCCCTCTCTGGCAACACATCCACCCTCTCTCCTGTCACACAGGATGTCCCCCAAGGTTCAGTTCTCGGTCCCCTCCTCTTCATCTGCTACCTCTTCCCCCTTGGTCACATACTTCGCAACCTCAACCTGGACTTCCACTGCTATGCTGACGACACCCAGATCTACATCCGCACCAAGCCCACCCAAAACCCTCCCCTCACCCACATCGAAACCTGCATCTCTACCATAAAAACTTGGCTGACCCACAACTTCCTCAAACTTAACAGTGACAAAACAGAACTCCTCCTCATAGGCACCAACTCTCAATAAAACTGGACCCATCTAACTCACTGTTGACACCTCGACCATCACTCCCTCCCCCCTGGTACGCAACCTTGGCGTCATCCTGGATTCCACCCTCTCCTTCAATCACCATGTCAGCTCCATCGTCAAGACCTCATACTTCCACCTCCGCCACATCGCCAAAATCAGACACTGCCTCTCTCCCCCTGCTGCTGAATCCCTTATCCACGCCTTCATCTCTTCCCGTCTGGATTACTGCAACTCCCTCCTCACTGGCATCACCTCCCACTCCCTCCATAGACTCCAATTGGTTCAAAACTCTGCTGCCCGCCTCCTCACTCACACCCGGTCCCGTGAGCACATCACCCCAGTTCTCCACACTCTCCACTGGCTCCATCAAACAGCGCATTGATTTCAACTTACTGCTCCTGACCTTCAAAGCCCTCCACCCCCTGGCCCCCCCATACCTGCCTGACCTCCTCATCCCCCATCATCCCTCCCGAGCCCTCTGATCCACCTCCACTCTCACCCTGACCATCCCATCATCCCGACTCAAAACCTTCGGTGACAGAGCTTTCTCCCGAATAGCACCCCGACTCTGGAACTCTCTCCCTCCCTCAGTCCGCGACTCCCCCACCCTCCCCATATTCAAATCCCGCCTCAAAACCTACCTCTTCACTGAAGCTTTCGACCTCCCCTACTCCCAAACTCCCTCATCCCTGCCTCCTCCCCTTTGATCTTCTCCTCTTCACTCTCCCCCCTGCCCCCCCCCCACTCTTCATCTGACCCTTGCCTCCATTTAACTCTTGTTCTACCTGTCCTGTCTTTTTGTCTGCAATAACTCTTACCCACCAAGCATCCCAACACTCCTTCTGTTGTTAACTGTTGTGCTGTCTTTTGCTTGTCACCCTTGTATGTTTTTGCCCTTACTGTGTTCCCTACTGTGATTGTAAGTGTCTTTGGGTTTTTGAAAAGCGCTATATAAATAAAATTAATTATTATTATTATTATTATTATTATTATTATTATTATTATTATACAAATGTAGCACAATATACAGACAAGTGCACTGCGTACTGTGCTGAGAGGACTTAGGAGATGTTCAGCTCAGCTTGTAGTGATCACTATGAGCTCATTCTCTCAGTGTATCAGGAATTCACAGACATAATTTGAAAAACAGTTGTTTTTATTATAGCCTGATCAAGCTATATGCACACACATATGAATAATGGCCAACAAAATGGGCCAACATAAGGATCTAACAAGGAACAAATTGAGATTTGATTCCAGTCGTAGGCACACAAGGCTTAAGGGCTACTGTACAAATACACAAAACAGCTGTGTATTTTGTTGCATTTTGTCGGTGGTCTGGAATGCTGTTAGAATAAAACTAATAATTATTGGTTCTCCACTTAAAATTACAAAGAGAAACATTTGAACTCTGTATCGAAACCCTCTGACCAGGCTATTTCAGCTGGCACTGAAAAAGAACCCTAACAGCAGTCCTAAAGTTCAGCCTGCTGTTCATGCTCAGTCACATTTGAACTCTGGCAGGTGGGTCATTCCATGAAATCGGTGCCTTTTCAACTTTGAAAAGTTAAAATTTAAATTTTATTTAATTGCTATTTTTTCAGTAGCCAGGAATTAAACACAGTTGAAAATTACAAGAAATTATATTGTGCCATCTCAGGCTATGGAATTTCATATTTTATAACTGTTTTTCTCCTTAATGTTTTCATAATTTTGTCAACCCTGTTACTGACAAAAGCATTACAATATACTATATTTCTAATTAGAAATATGTAATAGATGGTACATATATGAGCAGTACTTTTGTCCCTGTTTTCATTGAGATTATTTTTAGATGTGGATTTTTTTCTCCAATTTGACATTTTTCATTCAGATGATCAATTGCACCCTAATTTTGCATGGCGATCACATGTCAATTAAGAGAAAAAAAAAATTTAGAAGAGAAATGTTGAAAAAATGTCTCAGTCCAAAATATAATATAGTTTAAATTATACTGGAAAGAGTTGAAAGTCCATTTGAATTGGGTTTTTTTTTGTTTTGTTTTTTTACATTTTTATCAAATTAATGACAACAACAGGGTTGACGTTATGGTAACAGGGCTGACAAGAGCAATAGATGACAGGACACACATTCTACTGCCTACACTGCACATCTTTGTCTACACACCAGTAGGAAGTTTTACCTCCCAAGTTATGTAATATTATTTTGTACTTGATTGGCATTGTTGTATTAGTGAAGCACACTGCATTTCTAAGAGGTCTAATGTTTTTTGTCATTGCAGTTCCATGCATGCATTATTGACAAAGTTTTTCCGAAGGATTTTTTTATTGAGACCAATCATTTTCATAATGGTCCATAACATATGAAAACCAACTGAGTAATGTTATAAGTGATAGCAATTTAAGACAATTGAACAGTATTTCATTCAACATAGTAGCCAATAGTAGAAAGCAGGACCCTACAAACTTATCAAATAAAAATTTTTTTAAAAAAGCCTAATTTTCACATTGAAAGAGGTACTTACAACTGTAAAAGTACAATCACACAACACTAATGTTAAAACTATGTAAATGAGGCAATGAGTTCAGCAGAATTACTGCCAGACAGTAAAACTAGGGTGTACACTATTCTGTGTCATCCCTGTTACTCACATGTCAAGTCCTGTTACTGGAAAGGTAACAGGGTTGACAGTAACAGGGTTGATCATTTCAAGCTAATTTGCCCATTGCTAGCTAAAACAAATGTTAGCTAAAGCACATGCTATGTACTTTGAAAGGAAATTACATGTAGATATTGATTATATTATGAGAAATAAATAATTGTTTGGATTTATATGTTAAAAAATGGTAACAGGGTTGACGTTGTATGCTTGTCCCCCCAGTTCAACCTTGAAAAAACATCAAAAATAGCACATCAGAGATGAGCAAAACTTAATTGTCACTGAGCTGTTAGCATCCTGGTTCAGAGATGATGCAACCTCCTGTAAATCATGTCAAATCTGGAATGTACCATTATTCTGGTAGGGTTTTTTGGTTAGGGTAACAGGGTTGACATAAAATTAGGGGACACCGATAAATTGGTAAATATTTATTACAATTAATATATATTTTTACCAAAAACACTGTTTCACAATAAGATCATACTTAAAACAATATGTAAATGTGAACATTTTAACATTTTGCCAACATTTTACAAATTAAAAGTCCAGCTGACGTACAACAACAACAGTGAGGGACAGGCCAAAAACCTCACGTTCATCAGCTTAAAAATCATTTTTATTATTTTAAATAATATTTAATTGATTTTGATTTGATGTTTTATTGAGGAGAGAAGACATGGTAATGTTATATTTTCAAATTACATCTTTGTTTGTTGTTACTGTAATTTTATGACTGATAATTTCTTGGGGACACAAAAGGCACCGATTTCATGGAATGACCCAGGTAGAGACACACCAGTCAATCAGACAGCATACATTGGAAGTTATGTTACCTTCACCTGCACATATCCAATAGTAGAGGTGGTAAAAATATCGATTCATTGCATTGCAATACATTTTTTTCCAATTCAATATCGATTCAGAAAATCCTCTGGATCGATTCAGGCAAGCAGCAGCCCGACCACCCGCTGTCCCTCGCCGGACGCCTCTCGGTCCCCGCCTCCAGCAGCTGGAAGCGCCTCGCCCACGACCTCGCTCGACGGCCGGAGTATGATGCGCCGCGGAAACACTGTCGGAACTGCGGAGGCGGGTAGCCGATGTCTGACGCACCGCTCTTTCGGAGACTGTAAACTCCCAGCGCAGCCGGTCTCACCCTGGCCGCTGCACCGTGCGCCCGCAGGTAGCACTCTACTCCGGGGAGAGAGGGGGTTCAGTGTAAACGTTTACCCCCTCGCATCTAGCCGGAGGGCGGAGGGACCGCGGTGATGTCTACGTTTATGTCAGACAAAAATGTACCATGCAGTCCCAGAAACAATGGCACTTTCTCAGCTTAACTATGGTTGCACTATTTTATAACTCAACACATCGTGTGCCTTTTTGCCATCGCAGTGCAGGAAAAGTTGGGGGAAGTAGTGACAGCTGCGGTGGTCGCATGGGTGGTTGGGGTCAGGCCAGGGTGGCCAATAGGGTGGCCAGGATTCAGCGTGAGGTGGCCACGGCCACCCCCTGCCACCCCGCCCCTCCGCCATTGGTTGTCTGACTGCGTTGTGCCAAGTTTAAAGTTCGCTGGAGGGGGGATTATGGTGTGGGGTTGCTTTTAGGAGCTGGGCTTGGCCCCTTAGTTCCAGCGAGAGGAACTCTGAATGCTTCAGCATACAAGAGATGTTGGACAATTCCACGCTCCCAACTTTGTGGGAACAGTTTGGGGATGGCCCCGTCCTGTTCCAACATGACTGTGCACCAGTGCACAAAGCAACGTCCATAAAGACATGGTTGAGAGAGTTTGGTGTGGATGAACTTGACTGGCCTGCACAGAGTCCTGACCTCAACCCGATAGAACACCTTTGGGATGAATTAGAGCCAGGCCGTCCCGTCCAACATCAGTGTGTGACCTCACGAATGCGCTTCTGGAAGAATGGTCAAAAGTTCCCATAAACACTCCTAAACCTCGTGGACGGCCTTCCCAGAAGAGTCGAAGCTGTTACAGCTGCAAAGGGTGGACCGACGTCATATTAAACCTTATGGATTAAGAATGGGATGTCACTCAAGTTCATATGCGAGTCAAGGCAGGTGAGCAATACTTTTGGCAATATCGTGTATTTCATCTTCCCTCCTAAGCTTGTTTCTATTCATGCCTGTGGCCTAGATAACAAGATGAACCGTTCTAGGCCCTTGACATTTTATAATTTGTCCTTTTATTTGTTTTATTTATTCAGCTATTCGTTGAAGTTGTGTACCCTCTGAATGTTATCATGGGTCGGGGGTGAACCGTCAAAGTTGTGTTAATAAGTTAAAAAAAACGTATTTTTTAGGGTTTAATGCTTCTGACTTCATGCTATTCCTTGAAAGTCATCTTAACACGTTCTAAAGTGCAGGATGAACTCAAGTTGCACAGCATGAACAAAACTGTAGATTTTAAGGAAAAATGAACGATCATCCGCTTCTTTCTTTTTGAGATAATAAAATACTCTCCCCCTCAAATCTTTTGACAGCAAAAGAACAAACTGATGTCCAGTTTTCCATTAGGACAACATGAGCTAATTTTTCTCAGTGATATAATTAACCCCTGATATTGTCTTCGTATCAGACAACAGTTTTACTTGATATCATATCACACACCAAATGGAGTGTAATAATTATTTTTTTCTACTTCTTTTTCTTCTATTTACGTGGAGCTTCTGACATATGTTAAGAATCGTAATGTTTTTCAGGAGACAAAGCTTCAGTCAACAGGCCGACTGCTGGAAGCTGTTTGAGCGTTTTACATGCCATCATATTTGTTCAGTAGCTGCTGAGGGCTGATGTCGAGCCTCCAGGCAACTTGTCTTCTTGTATTTCTTAATATCAGTGAACGTCTCACTGTCTCCATGATGTTGGACTGTATAAAGAGCTGCAGCTGTTTCACAAACTACATCTGAGAAGGACGACAACAGAAATATTGAAATGCTGGAGAACAAAACGTGTGAATATGTTCAGCCTGTTGTGACCACACAGCTCATTTCACACATTTAACTGAAAACACATTCAACACACTCTCAGACTTTGAGGCGAGGGGACAGGAAGTGCTAACATGCTAACTGATTTCTGAGTTTTAGGACTGCTGGAAAGTCAATTGACCCCCTTCAGCCAATCAGAACGGAGTATTCAGTCAGACGCTGGTGTGAGCCATTTATAAAACACCCTGGTATGAAACTGAGTGAGCAGCTCGTCTGCCAGCGAGCCCCAAACCAACATCATGTGAAATGAAATAATAAATAATGTCATGAAAGCACGACCGAAGACTGAAGCTGCACAGTGACAAATAAAAGCCAACACAAAGTAAATGCTGTCAGAGGAAAACTTGGATTTTATTCATTTCAAGTCCTTCAGTTTGAACATGTTTGAATGATTTCAACACACGACTTCAGACGGAGGACGAGGATCTCCAGTTTCAGCTCCGATCTGACCTCCGATCAGTCCGACGGGTCTTCAAACCGATCTGCCCACAGCCGTGAACAGCAGAGTCTGAAAAGGCCTCAGCTGATTGGTCTTCAGCTGCAGAGAAACACGAGCAGCGATGAGAAACAGCAGAAGCACCAAAGACAACATGAGACAGAAACACATCAGTGATCTGTGCTGTCACATCAACAACAATCATTCAAGCAGCCAACGTTTCAAAATGACTCGAATCTTTTATAACCTTTAAAAATCGTTATTGATTGGACCCTCACAGATAAAGTTCATTCACTTCGTACTGAAGCTTTTTCTTTGTGTCCGTGTTAACGAGCTGCTGAGGATTATTATCAGCCGTGTTCAACAACCGTGTTCTGATCGGTTCTGTTCTGCTGAGCTGAGCCGAGCTTCACACAGTGTTCTGGACCTGATGTTCCTCTGAGAACAGCTCGTTTGTTCACTGATGGAACAACCTTTGTGTTATTACTCATTAATGTTCAATATTAATACTGTCAGTTTGGATTTTATTCTCCAGAACCAGAACCAGAACCACACACTGCTCCTTTAAATCATCAATAATAAGAAACAGTTTGTTACTTTAATTTAAAACATTTCAGTTTGAGTATAAAAGTACAAAAGTGTGTGTGTGTGTGTGTGTGTGTGTGTGTGTGTGTGTGTGTGTGTGTGTGTGTGTGTGTGTGTGTGTGTGTACTTACACCCTCTAATGTCGGTACTATTGACATTTGAATTCACAGACATATGAACCTTTGCTGGCTAAGACCAAACAGGATTTCTTCTTGTTACACCTGGAAACAGAGAGGAGACGTGATCAGAACCAGAACCAGAGGTGGACCGCACACTGCTCATCTCTACATTTGTCCCATAATAACCATGTTTTTGTTGCCCTCAAGTGGACAGAACATGAATCATGTGGATGTGGTCTTACACAATCGGCGTTATTTTCGCTACGAACATGTTGATACACTTCACAGAGTCAGAGGTGAAGGTGGCCCTTTTTCCTGCACACTCTTGTTTCTTCATGGAACACTTCACCTTAATCACCTGGCCACCACCTGGAGGAGAGAGAGGTGTCCCACAGTGAAGACGTCGCTTTATTAGGTCACGAGCTGACAAACAGAGCGAAGTCGACGAGGACAGAAAGACGAGTGTGTGTTGTCTCACCGCAGGAAAACTTTTTGAAGCGGCCTTTTCCCCCGATTTGCATTCCCCCTGTGAACACACACAGGTCAGACTGCAAGCAGTGACATCATCACCATCGTCATTTACATGATATATTTACCACCGTTACATATATTTTTATATCAACACTCATAAACTGATCACTTAAAAAGAGCTGTGAAAGCACCAGAACAGTAAATAATGATGATGATCGAGCAGAACAAAAACTCACCAGCAGCTGCAGTGGAGCACCAAGCTGCAGCCAGCACTGTAACACAACACAGCACTGTAACACAACACTGTAACACAACACTGTAACACAACACTGTAACACAACACAGCACTGTAACACAACACTGTAACACAACACTGTAACACAACACTGTAACACAACACTGTAACACAACACAGCACTGTAACACAACACTGTAACACAACACTGTAACACAACACTGTAACACAACACTGTAACACAACACAGCACTGTAACACAACACTGTAACACAACACTGTAACACAACACTGTAACACAGCACTGTAACACAACACAGCACTGTAACACAACACTGTAACACAACACTGTAACACAGCACTGTAACACAGCACTGTAACACAGCACTGTAACACAACACTGTAACACAACACTGTAACACAACACTGTAACACAACACTGTAACACAACACTGTAACACAACACTGTAACACAACACAGCACTGTAACACAACACTGTAACACAGCACTGTAACACAGCACTGTAACACAACACTGTAACACAACACTGTAACACAACACTGTAACACAGCACTGTAACACAACACTGTAACACAACACTGTAACACAACACTGTAACACAACACTGTAACACAACACTGTAACACAACACTGTAACACAACACGCCGTCTTTAACTGAGACTCAAAGCTGTAGTGAAGATGTGAACGTGTCCGGACCCTGTGAGGGTTCAGAACATCATCACCTGGGATCAGTTCACCTTCAGCACCAACATCATGATTAGAAACGACAACATACGTGTAGGAAGAAAGTCAGTGACACATGTGGAGTCACGGAGAGTAACTAAGTACATTTACTCAGTCAGTCAGTGAGTACTTGACTTTGTAAAAGTACTCCACTACATCTGAGAGGACACTCACAGCCGAGGACGATGAGGCTCAGTCGGACCATGTTTGCTTCTCTCAGCTTCTCTTCTGTCTTCACCTGCAGACCGTCTGATGCTGAGAGCATCTCTACCACAGGTATTTATGCAGCTCTCCTCGCAGCACACCTGTTGACGCCTGTCCGCCGCCGGCGAAGGCAAACAGGACCTGGTGATGTGACCAACATGCAAATCCCCTTTAGAGCTGCAGGGCAGAAGCTGTTCTCCAAGGGAGGAACCGGTTCACAACATGTGCTGGTTCTGAAGGTTTTCTCTCTCATTCTACACCACTGGTCAAATACAAGGCCTCAAAGGAGAAGCGAGTCTTTGTGACAGATTAAAAACAGACCCGGTGATCTTTGTATCTGTCCTTCATTTAGACCAGGTGAGTCATTCAGAACAAGTCCTGAAGTGAGGGGGCAGCAGTACCAGGTGTGGGCGACAGGGCCCGACCCATCTGGCTTCTTCTGGGCCCATAACTCAGTATTAGAGGCCAAGCGGGCTGAAAACTGATATTTGGGACCGATAATCATTCGCAGTAAAGATGAAACTCGTTGTGTGAAAATATCGAACAACCAGCGACGAAATGAGCCAAATTACAATTCACAAACTACATCTGAGACGGACGACAACAGAAATATTGAAATGCTGGAGAACAAAACGTGTGAATATGTTCAGCCTGTTGTGACCACACAGCTCATTTCACACATTTAACTGAAAACACATTCAACACACTCACAGACTTTGAGGCGAGGGGACAGGAAGTGCTAACATGCTAACATGCTAACTGATTTCTGAGTTTTAGGACTGCTGGAAAGTCAATTGACCCCCTTCAGCCAATCAGAACGGAGTATTCAGTCAGACGCTGGTGTGAGCCATTTATAAAACACCCTGGTATGAAACTGAGTGAGCAGCTCGTCTGCCAGCGAGCCCCAAACCAACATCATGTGAAATGAAATAATAAATAATGTCATGAAAGCACGACCGAAGACTGAAGCTGCACAGTGACAAATAAAAGCCAACACAAAGTAAATGCTGTCAGAGGAAAACTTGGATTTTATTCATTTCAAGTCCTTCAGTTTGAACATGTTTGAATGATTTCAACACACGACTTCAGACGGAGGACGAGGATCTCCAGTTTCAGCTCCGATCTGACCTCCGATCAGTCCGACGGGTCTTCAAACCGATCTGCCCACAGCCGTGAACAGCAGAGTCTGAAAAGGCCTCAGCTGATTGGTCTTCAGCTGCAGAGAAACACGAGCAGCGATGAGAAACAGCAGAAGCACCAAAGACAACATGAGACAGAAACACATCAGTGATCTGTGCTGTCACATCAACAACAATCATTCAAGCAGCCAACGTTTCAAAATGACTCGAATCTTTTATAACCTTTAAAAATCGTTATTGATTGGACCCTCACAGATAAAGTTCATTCACTTCGTACTGAAGCTTTTTCTTTGTGTCCGTGTTAACGAGCTGCTGAGGATTATTATCAGCCGTGTTCAACAACCGTGTTCTGATCGGTTCTGTTCTGCTGAGCTGAGCCGAGCTTCACACAGTGTTCTGGACCTGATGTTCCTCTGAGAACAGCTCGTTTGTTCACTGATGGAACAACCTTTGTGTTATTACTCATTAATGTTCAATATTAATACTGTCAGTTTGGATTTTATTCTCCAGAACCAGAACCAGAACCACACACTGCTCCTTTAAATCATCAATAATAAGAAACAGTTTGTTACTTTAATTTAAAACATTTCAGTGTGTGTGTGTGTGTGTGTGTGTGTGTGTGTGTGTGTGTGTGTGTACTTACAGTCAGGCCCTCGGATGTCGGTACTATTAACATTTGTATTCACAGACAAATGGACCTCTGGGCAGTTTGGCAGGGGTCCTACAGACTTTCTTCCCCTTACATCTGGAAACAGAGAGGAGACGTGATCAGAACCAGAACCAGAGGTGGACCGCACACTGCTCATCTCTACATTTGTCCCATAATAACCATGTTTTTGTCGCCCTCAAGTGGACAGAACATGAATCATGTGGATGTTGTCTTACCTCCGTGTCACTCTATTCAATACGACCTCGCTGATACACTTCACAGAGTCAGCGGTGAAGGTGACCCTTTTTCCTGCACACTCTTGTTTCTTCATGGAACACTTCACCTTAATCACCTGGCCACCACCTGGAGGAGAGAGAGGTGTCCCACAGTGAAGACGTCGCTTTATTAGGTCACGAGCTGACAAACAGACTGAGCGAAGTCGACGAGGACAGAAAGACGAGTGTGTGTTGTCTCACCGCAGGACCACGCTTTAAGGTTAAGTCTCAACTTTACGTCCTTGATTTGCACTCTCCCTGTGAACACACACAGGTCAGACTGCAAGCAGTGACATCATCACCATCGTCATTTACATGATATATTTACCACCGTTACATATATTTTTATATCAACACTCATAAACTGATCACTTAAAAAGAGCTGTGAAAGCACCAGAACAGTAAATAATGATGATGATCGAGCAGAACAAAAACTCACCAGCAGCTGCAGTGGAGCACCAAGCTGCAGCCAGCACTGTAACACAACACAGCACTGTAACACAACACTGTAACACAACACTGTAACACAGCACTGTAACACAACACTGTAACACAACACAGCACTGTAACACAACACTGTAACACAACACTGTAACACAGCACTGTAACACAACACTGTAACACAACACAGCACTGTAACACAACACTGTAACACAACACTGTAACACAGCACTGTAACACAACACTGTAACACAACACTGTAACACAACACAGCACTGTAACACAACACTGTAACACAACACTGTAACACAACACGCCGTCTTTAACTGAGACTCAAAGCTGTAGTGAAGATGTGAACGTGTCCGGACCCTGTGAGGGTTCAGAACATCATCACCTGGGATCAGTTCACCTTCAGCACCAACATCATGATTAGAAACGACAACATACGTGTAGGAAGAAAGTCAGTGACACATGTGGAGTCACGGAGAGTAACTAAGTACATTTACTCAGTCAGTCAGTGAGTACTTGACTTTGTAAAAGTACTCCACTACATCTGAGAGGACACTCACAGCCGAGGACGATGAGGCTCAGTCGGACCATGTTTGCTTCTCTCAGCTTCTCTTCTGTCTTCACCTGCAGACCGTCTGATGCTGAGAGCATCTCTACCACAGGTATTTATGCAGCTCTCCTCGCAGCACACCTGTTGACGCCTGTCCGCGCGGCGAAGGCAAACAGGACCTGGTCAGTGACCAACATGTAAATCCCCTTTAGAGCTGCAGGGCAGAAGCTGTTGTCCAAGGGAGGAACCGGTTCACAACATGTGCTGGTTCTGAAGGTTTTCTCTCTCATTCTACACCACTGGTCAAATACAAGGCCTCAAAGGAGAAGCGAGTCTTTGTGACAGATTAAAAACAGACCCGGTGATCTTTGTATCTGTCCTTCATTTAGACCAGGTGAGTCATTCAGAACAAGTCCTGAAGTGAAGGGGCAGCAGTACCAGGTGTGGGCGACAGGGCCCGACCCATGTGGCTTCTTCTGGGCCCATAACTCAGTATTAGAGGCCAAGCGGGCTGAAAACTGATATTTGGGACCGATAATCATTCGCAGTAAAGATGAAACTCGTTGTGTGAAAATATCGAACAACCAGCGACGAAATGAGCCAAATTACAATTCACTGAAGTTCAGTTCTGAAGTTCAACTGGGAGGAACTTTACTTGAGTACTTCAGTGTTCTGCTACTTTATATTTCCACTCCACTACATTCATCTAAAACATTTAGTCACTAGTTATCTGAATATCAGCCCCGATAATCGGTCTGCCTCGAGTGGGCGATATTCACGTTTCATATCACGATATCGTCCCGGCCAAACATCGCGACAGATGATATTATTGTTTTACGGCAAAGACGACACGAACTCTCCTTCAGAGACCTCAGCTCGCCGTTTTCTTCCGCTTCAGAGTAGAAATATTCCTGACGAGCTGGCGTTTTTCTCAGTCGCTGAGTCGTCCGTGTCGGTGTGTTAAAGCGCTGTGTGCGTGCAGCTGCATCAGGCCAGTTCACCTGTAGTGACCTCCGTCAGCCCGTCTTATTCTGAAACTCCCGTCCAACATCTCATCGTCCTGATTTGTAAACTACGGCACAGAGAAGCCACCTGGAGCGACACAGTGTGCATGAACGGCCTGCATACATGGAAAACCAAGGGAAGAGATGTTTCTGCTGTGAGACCAAGTGACCTGAAGTGTGATGAGGAAAAACCCTCAGAGTACTGCTGCAGTCAAACTGCTGACTGGACCTTCATCTCCCTGAATATCACAGAGGAAGAGAACAGAAGGATTTTATTTGAATCCACTGAACTCTGTTTAACTGGAAACATTTCTCGTCTCCTACAAAGGCGACACATGACAGGACTGAAACAAACACGGTGTCGTGATCAGGACCAGCATCCTGTTAGGCTACGTGTCGCGTTTTAACGCGTTTAACGTGTATTTACGTGGAGCTGCTGACATATGTTAAGAATCGTAATGTTTTTCAGGAGACAAAGCTTCAGTCAACAGGCCGACTGCTGGAAGCTGTTTGAGCGTTTTACATGTCATCATATTTGTTCAGTAGCTGCTGAGGGCTGATGTCGAGCCTCCAGGCAACTTGTCTTCTTGTATTTCTTAATATCAGTGAATGTCTCACTGTCTCCATGATGTTGGACTGTATAAAGAGCTGCAGCTGTTTCACAAACTACATCTGAGAAGGACGACAACAGAAATATTGAAATAGATGTTGGTTGCAGGTTCTTCAACAGCTTAAAGGTCATGTGACCCCTTGAATCAAACTCAGTCCTGGTTGGATGAGACACACCTCTTTTTATTGGCCTTCAGTTCCTCCCGATCACAGACGGTACATTTGTAGACTGACAGCTCAGTCGACGGGGCTCATCCCGGCTCAGCTCAGACTATAAACATAAAAGTGTTCCTGATGAAAACATGAGGAGCTATAATTCAATAAAAAGAGGCGTGTCTCAGTCACCAAGAAGACTTCTGTGGCATTTTGAGTGATCTGGAAGCTTCTGAAAGAAAAATGCTGACTTAATAACAAATATTCACATGAAATATGACGAGCTCTAAAATCCCTGACAAAGACGTGTGTCCTAATTATCCAGAGTAGTGAAACGACCCCGCATGGATCCGGAGTCGCCGGGTCACATGACCTGCTATAATCTGATGAACCATATTTATAGTATTTATGGACGGGCCCTCAGTGGAACCTCTGTGTTCTGTAGGTGATCTAACCGTCCTCTTGCTGCCAACACCAGGTCAGACTAACGCAGCTGGATCTGGATCTGGATCTGGATCTGGATCTGGATCTGGATCTGGAATCTCACTTCACCACAGTCCCAAGATGTTGCGAGCGACAGCTGCATGCTAGCTCGGGCTTCACCTACAGTCAATCATCCTCCAGCATTTGCACGGCGGACCAGAGAAATGTTGTACTTCATGAAGCTGGTGAAGATGAGACACGTTGTTCGGGGCTCAGCTGACAGGTTGACACTGATATGAAGACCTGTCCTCAGTCAGACTGATGCTGTCGTGTATTATTATTATTATTATTTCATTAGTTATGTGATGTTTGATTACTGAGTATTGGACAGTATCTGTACATTTGTTTCTTTATCTTTCCTTGTGCATCGTTTCCCTCTGAACGTTATCGTGGGTGGAGGATGTTGATAAGTTCAGACATGTTCATGCAGCCATTTGTTTACTGTTGTAATAAAATATAGATTATAAAATAAAGGTGCAGTGATCATTAGCAGCATCCTGTCCCGCTGTGTGTCATGTGACACCTGGAGGCTGTTTAATGTCACACAGAGCTGTTGAGAAACGTTAAGAATTTGAATGTTTCCTCTGTTTGTTATAGTCCCGAGGCCAAGCTCAGTCAACAGGCCGACTGCTGGAAGCTGTTTGAACTGAGAACAACCGCTCATCATTTCACACGCCATCATACTACCATCATATTTGTTCAGTTGGCTTTAAGGCCTAATGTGGGAGCCTTATGCAACACTACAAACTGTGGATGGGAGATGAGTCTGCCTGATATTAATTCATTTGTTACTCGACACCTTGTTGTTTCTAGTTCGTAGCTTCTTCTTCTTCTTCGTTGTTTTTGTGTTCTTGTACTTTTGAAAATGTTTTAAAAATGACACATTTAAATGCCTTTTATTGCAGATATTGTCCTTCAGGCACATTTCAAACAGCATCAGTTAGAGTAAAAACAAAAGAGTCATGAAGGAGTCCTGATAGTGTCTGTCTGTCACCTGGTCGGTGAGCAGAACACCATATGAAGCCTTCAAATCAAGGATGACTGTTGACCAAGTGTCCAACTAACTGCCTGTCCAACATCACACACAATCATACACCGAGCTACAGTTTCATACAAATGTCACAAGACAACAAACAGCTATTGAGTCATTTCTTGATTTACTGATCTTTCTTTTCAGTGGGTTGTGTTTCTTCCTCCAGCATTTAAAATAAGCACAAGAGAAGGCAGGTTCTGAAGAAGTTGCGTTTGTGAACGCTCCCTGTTGACAAGCTGAAGCCAAATGCAGATTGCTGGCTGTGAAAACTTTGAATGATGTCCACAATACCTAAAAACTGAACCGAAATAATGAAAGGCCAAACTGAATCAGTTGCTTTAATTTATTTGAAGTCTCGTCTGAAGAGAATGAAGCTGAATGAATGAATGAAGCCTTAAAAATGCAATGCTGGCTTGAATTTGTGTTGCAAAGCAGCTGATGGAGTCTGAAGAGATGTTACAGTGAGAATGAGTCAAATACTCTGAATCGGACTGAGAAATTATGAGTTAAATCTAGAAAATATCATTTTGAAAACTGCGGTCAAATTCTTTACATTCGACACTCGATATAAACTTCGAGATGAACTGAGGGAGATAATGACTCCATGAATCTGCTGAGAAATCCAGATAATAGACTCCTCGTGCAGAACTTGCCTGAGAAACATCCTGTTTCTAAGTTTCCTTCGGTATCAAAGTAATGTAAGTTCAGACAATGATTTATGCTCTCTCAGGTGTGTGCACCTCTGTCAACATACAGTTGGGCATCAATGTAAACATCTTATCCAGAGAAAACAGATAGTTAGATCCACCTTTGTCAAGCTGGAACGATGGACGTTGAACAGAGGAGGTGGCCTAAGACATTACTTATCACCCACCTACAGTGCTGCACTGTGGTCTCTCCTCAGACAGCTTAACAACCATTCACACCTGGGCTCACCTGGCCCTGGTAACTCACATGAAGGCCGGTTGTGTCAACGACCTACAAGTGGCCCTAACGACTCTGTAAGGACACTCCCACACAGAGTTTAAAAGCCTGCCGATGTTACGCTTCGTTGTAGATTAGCCCCGTTTACACAAAGGGAAAACGCAGATATCTCCATGCAGTTTGGCCTCTCATTTACACGAAAACCCAGTTTTTATCACAGAAAACGATTATTTCTAAAAACTCTGGGCAAAGTGGAGAATTTGGAAAACTCTGGTTATGTGTTGTCGTGTCAACTGTGAGAAACGGGGTTTTAGGTTCTCACGCCTCTCCGGGAACCATCGCCTTATCGTGGTGGAGAGGTTTGCGTGTCCCAATGAACCTGGGGGCCAGGTTGTCAGGAGCCATGTGCTCCCGGTAGGGTCTCCCAAGGCAAATTGGTCTCAGGTGAGGGGCCAGACTAAGTATGGTTCAAATTCACCCCATGAACGACAGAGGTGGGAGAGAAGGGACCCTGCCCGGAGGAAGCCCGGGGCCCATGTCCGGAGCCAGGCCCGGACAGAGGGCCCGTGAGCGAGCGCCTGGTGGCCGGGTCTGCCACGGGGCCCGGCCGGGCACAGCCCGAAAGAGGAGCATGGCAAGTCTTCCTCCCCCATCCTGTGGACCCACCATCCGCAGGAATAACCGCTGGGGTCGGGTGCGCTGCCATATGGGTGGCAGTGGTGGCGACGGGCCTCGGCGACCCAGACCTGGGCTGCAGAGGCTGACGCTGGGGACGTGGAATGTCACCTCTCTTGGGGGTAAGGAGCCGGAGCTGGTGCTGGAGGTGGAGCGTTACCAGTTGGATCTGGTGGGGCTTACCTCCACGCACAGCATTGGCTCTGGATCCAAACTCCTGGATAGGGGCTGGACATTATTCTTCTCCGGAGTTGCCAAAGGTGTGAGGCGCCGGGCGGGTGTGGGGATACTCACAAGCCCCCGGGTGAGTGCCGCAGTGTTGAAGTTCACCCCGGTGGATGAGAGGGTCGCCTCCCTACGCCTAAAGGCTGGGGGGAAAACTCTCTGTCGTCTGTGCATATGCACCGAACGGCAGTTCAGAGTATGCGGCCTTCTTGGAGGTCCTGGCTGGGGCCCTGCATGGGGCTCCGAGGGGGGACTCCGTGGTCCTACTGGGAGACTTCAACGCGCACGTCGGTAATGACGGAGATACCTGGAGGGGCTTGATTGGGAGGAACGGCCTCCCCGATATGAACCCAAGTGGTGTTTTATTGTTAGACTTCTGTGCTAGCCACAGTTTGTCTATAATGAACACCATGTTCGAACACAAGGATGCTCATAAGTGTACGTGGTACCACAGCACCCTAGGCCAAAGATCAATGATCGATTTTGTGATCGTATCATCTGATCTGAGGCCGTGTGTTCTGGACACTCGGGTGAAGAGAGGGGCAGAGCTGTCAACTGATCACCACCTGGTGGTGAGTTGGGTTAGGTGGCCGGGGAAACCCCTGGACAGACCTGGTAAGCCCAAACGTGTGGTGCGGGTAAACTGGGAACGTCTGGGGGAAGCACCCGTCCGTGAAGCCTTCAACTCCCACCTCCGAAGGAGCTTCTCCAGCATCCCTGTGGAGGCTGGGGATATCGAACCGGAATGGTCAAAGTTCAAAGCTTCCGTTGTTGAAGCTGCAGCTGTGTCCTGTGGTCATAGGGTCTTAGGTGCCTCAAGGGGCGGCAACCCTCGGACACCGTGGTGGACACCGGTGGTCACGGAAGCCGTCCGACTGAAGAAGGAGTCCTTTAGGGACATGTTGTCCCGGGGGACTCCTGACGCAGTTTTGGGGTACCGAAGGGCCCGAAGGGCAGCAGCCGCAGCTGTGGCAGAGGCAAAGCAGCGGGTGTGGGAGGAGTTTGGCGAGGCCATGGAGAAGGACTTTCAGGCGGCGCCGAAGCGATTCTGGAAAACCGTCCGGCACCTCAGGGGGGGGGACGGGGAACCATCCAAGCTGTGTACAGCGGGGATGGGACCTTGTTGACTTCAACTGGGGAGGTCATAGGACGGTGGAAGGAGTACTTTGGTGACCTCCTGAATCCCACTCAACCACCCTCTGTAGCGGAGACAGAGCTGGAGGATGATGGGGTATCATCGCCGATTTCCCTGGGTGAAGTCACTGTGGTAGTCAAACAACTCCACAGTGGCAAGGCCCCAGGGATCGATGAGATACCACCAAAAATGCTGAAGGCTCTGGGTGTTGAGGGGCTGTCTTGGTTGACCCGCCTCTTCAACATTGTCGGTGGGTCGTGCCGAAGGAGTGGCAAACAGGTGTGGTGGTCCCTATCTTTAAGAAGGGGGACCAGAGGGTATGTGCCAATTACAGAGGTATCACACTACTCAGCCTGCCTGGGAAAGTCTACTCTAAGGTGCTGGAAAGGAGGGTCTGGCCGATTGTCGAACCTCAGATTGAAGAGGAACAATGCGGATTCCGTCCTGGTCGTGGAACAACGGACCAGCTCTTTACTCTTGCAGGGATCCTGGAAGGGGCCTGGGAGAACAATCTCCCAGTCCACATGTGCTTTGTGGATCTGGAGAAGGCGTATGACCGGGTCCCAAGGGATGTTCTGTGGGAGGTGCTGCGGGAGTATGGGGTGAGCGGGTCCGTTCTCAGGGCCATCCAATCCCTATATTCTCAAAGCGAGAGCTGCGTGCGTATACTCGGAAGTAAGTCGGACCGGTTCCAAGTGGGTGTTGGCCTCCGCCAGGGGTGTGCCTTGTCTCCAATCCTGTTTGTGATTTACATGGACAGGATTTCAAGGCGCAGTCGTGGTGTGGAGGGGTTACGGGTCGGTGGCCTGGAGATCGCATCATTGCTTTTTGCGGATGACGTGGTCTTGATGGCATCATCGGCCTTAGATCTACAGCGCTCACTGGAGCCTTTCGCAGCTGAGTGTGAAGCGGCAGGGATGAGGATCAGCACCTCTAAATCTGAGGCCATGGTTCTCAGTAGGAAACCGGTGGATTGCCTACTCAGGGTGGGGAATAAGTCCTTGCCCCAAGTGAAGGAGTTTAAGTATCTCGGGGTTTTGGTCATGAGTGAGGGGATGATGGGGCGGGAGATTGACCGGAGAGTCAGAGCAGCGGGTGCGGTGTTGTATGCGCTTCACCGCACGGTTGTGACGAAAAGGGAGCTGAGCCAGATGGCAAAGCTCTCGATCTACCGGTCAATCTTCGTCCCTACCCTCACCTATGGTCATGAGCGATGGGTCATGACCGAAAGAATGAGATTGCGGATACAAGTGGCTGAAATGGGTTTTCTCCGCAGGGTGGCTGGGTTCTCCCTTAGAGATAGGGTGAGAAGCTCAGCCATCCGGGAGGGACTCGGAGTAGAGCCACTGCTCCTTCGCGTGGAAAGGAGCCAGTTGAGGTGGTTCAGGCATCTGATGAGGATGCCACCAGGGCGCCTTCCTAGGGAGGTGTTCCTGGCACGTCCAACTGGGAGGAGACCTAGGGGTAGACCCAGGACCAGGTGGAGGGATTACATCTCTTCTCTGGCCTGGGAGTGCCTGGGGATCCCCCAGTCAGAGTTAGCTGATGTGGCCGGGGAAAAGGAAGTCTGGGGCTCGCTGCTGAAGCTGCTGCCCCCGCGACCCGACCCCGGATAAGCGGATGACGATGGATGGATAGATGAACGCTCATTAGGCTATGTGCCAGAAAATGCTTAACGTCACGTGAGCGTTGTTTTGAAGGGAACAGGAAGTCGCTCGTGTTATTCGTTGTTGTTGATTCTGAGGATTCTGATTGGCTTGCATGGCTTTATCCTTCTCCCTACACTGCCGCCCAGAGGTTTGGCATAGTTATAATGGCGCTCGACGGCGTATTTATGCAGGTTGATGTAAATGACAACTTTTTTGAAAACGATGTTGTGTGCACGATGTTATTTTTGAAAACGGAGGGGGGGAAATATTCGTTTCTCTAAATACCCTGCTATGTATAAATGTGGACATAGGTGAACTCAGTCGTGGACAGTGAGGCAGAGAGTCATGTGCAATCAGCCTCTCAATGCACCTCTGCAAGCACAACAGAAAGCAAAACACCAAAAACAGAAAAAATCCACCACAGAATAATGACAGACTGCGACAGTAGACTCTTCTCCAGTTAGATAGAACTGAAGAAACCTCTAAACATCTTCAGGAAACTGAAACAAGTCCAGCTGTCTACGATACAGCACTTAGAGGTACCTTGACCTGGATGACTGAGAACCTTCAGCAAAAGTCGGAATTGCATGTATTTTTTCCTGTATTTGATTAAAAACTGTACAAAGACGAGATATTTCAGGTTCAAACTAATAAACTACACTGGAGATCAAAATCAGAGAACAACCTATAATTTGCTAAATTCTAAAGTCACTGCTTGTTTATATTTGAAGTTATGCTGATATGAATATAAGGGCTGAATTTTGAGCATATTTCAGAAGTTAAAGACACACTGTGGAATTATTTCTCCCATCTGGTGGTTAAGTTTTATTTTGCATTCAAATGAATACTGCTCTCTAGTGCCTCGCGTTTTCAAACGTGCGTTGCAGCCTGTTGGAACTACGGCAGGCGGGATGTGTCAAGATTCAAGAAGCTGTGACAACAACATGTCTTCAAACAGCACTTCATCAAGTTTTGTTTCGGGTGATGAGGTACGTTATTTCAAACAAACTTCAAACTGCAGCTGACGAGCGCGTCTGGCTAAGCTCCTTCTCCGTTCCACAGTCACGCTGGCTCTGAGTGAAAACGCCTTTAGCCTTATCTGTACCACGTAGAGCTTTTTGTCCCTCTCACCAGTTCATCGTTTTTTATAGAGCGGAAGGACATGGAAGCCTCCGTAGAGCTCGCCCGTCCTATGGAAATACAGAGAAGTGATTCTTCCCTCAGGAGGAGAAGTGAGATTGTTGGCAGAGATCATTTTACACCAATGAGGACTTATTTATGAATGAAGACGCTGATTTGAGGTAATAAATTACTTAAAACACTACACAGTGGACCCTTAAGTATATTCTCAAGCATAATATAAAAACCTTATTGAGAAATTTTCAGAACAGCTCTGATCAAAATTAGAGAACACTTTTTAGATACCTCCCACTTATTGGTGTTAATCTGGCACCTGGTGCCAATTTACTTGATTGTTGGACACATCCTATTTATCTGGCAGCTCTCCGAGTTACTTTGCAAGATGGCAGTTAAGGTTGTCCAGATGAAGGCCAAAGGGATGACCCTCTCAGCCATTGCAAGAGAGGTTGGGCGTTCCAAGTCTGTGATTTCAAGAATATTGAAACCTTACACGGACAAAGATTCATTTAAGCCTCCCAAAAAGGCTGGTGGTCCACATAAAACAAGTGCACGAGAGGACAGGATTATGCGAAGACTCACAATGGGGAATCGGTTCAACACTGCAGCTGGAATTGCTCTCCAGGATCTGTCTCGGCACACGGTGTCTCGCCGTTTAAGACAATTTGGACTGAAAGCCCACTCGGCAGTGACCAAACCAGGAATAAAAAGGCTCGACTTGCCTCTGCTGAGGAGCATGTTGTGTGGACAGAGGAGAGCTGGTCCAGAGTGCACTTCAATGATGACAGTAAGTTCAATTCATTTGGGTCTGATGGGAAAGACTGAACCCAAAGTGTGTAAAGAAGTCAGTCAGATTTGGAGGAGGAAGTGTCATGGTTTGGGGGATGTTTTCTGCAGCAGGAGTTCGGCCTCTTGTACAGCTACATGGCAGGGTGAATGCAAATGTTTATGTGAACCTCGGCGATATACAATTCTTCAATGCAATTGTCTCCCAATCAGCCCACAATTTTCATGCAAGACAATTCCCCCTGTCACACTGCAAAACGGGTTAAGCAGTTCCTTGAAGCTAAGAATATTGAAACGATGAAATGGCCAGCCCCGAGTCCAGATCTGAACCTCAGAGAGGATCTCTGGAAAATCCAAACGGCTAAGAAACTCACTACAGTTTCCGAACTGTGGAAGAGAAACCAGAGCAGTGTGAGAAACTAGTGATGTGCTGAAGTTATTCAAAGCAAAGGGCCTCTACACTTCCTATTGTCAATCCTACAGCCCTTCTCTTCTGACACAGTGGTTACTGTTCTCTAATTTTGCTCACTGTTTTTTTTTCACAAAATAAAGGTTTTTGCTGAAGTACCTTAAAAGAAAACATGCTAGCACAGCAGTGGTATAGCCACAGCTGATATTCTATCACATTCTGAACAATGAAAATATTCCAGAATAAATCAAGTAATCTAATTTTGATCTCCAGTGTATGTTGATTTCTGAGCTTCTTGTGAGTCTGATGGCAGCAACACGATTCGACCCCATGATTAAACTGTTACTGAGAAAGTGGCTTTCAAGCTTCCTGACATTCGAGTGTGTGCGATCGGTGTGAAGAGTGTGATAGGTTTCATATCCTCTTTTGAGAAGGCTGCTGTTTTGCACTTCTAGTCAAACAGCATCTGTGGTTAACATAAGAGATTTTTATGTTTTTTTTCCATGACATGAAATTAAAAAGCAGCGAACACTAAACAGAGGTCGTCTGGGACATAAAACCACATGTAAATAAATTGATTGCAGTGTTCTCACCGATATATTTTTTATTATTTTGCTCATTCTCTTCACATTTGAGACACAAATTGTTAGAAATATGTTTGAATGTTAAAAAAAAGTTTCACATTTAGATTTAACACTTTACTTTTTTGTTTACATGTAAACATTTATTGCTCTCGGTCAGGTGTGTGCACCTCTGTCAACATACAGTTCAAACTCAAATAAAACAGAATTCAATCATTTGCAGTTGTTTTGTCCCGTATTTAATTAAATGCTATACAAAGACGAGATATTTCAGGTTCAAGCTAATAAACTAAGTCGAACATAGACTCAGGAACACTTCATCAAACTGCTGTCAGTAGACAGTTTGACTGTAAATGACTGCACTCTGGTTTTATTCAGGTTTTAACACAGCGCGACGACTCAGAGTTAGACTCTTTATGATTCTGAGAAAAGTGGCTTTCAAGCTTCCTGCCATTCAGTGTTTGCTTCGCTGTGGTGGCATGACCGATTGATGCTGAGGGCGTCGTCTCCTTCCCGCTGCAGACGCTTGCAGGTTTCTGATGATATTGATGTGTGGCATCATCGCTGTTGAGTGTGTGTTTGTGTGTGTGTGTGTTGAGGAAGAAAATACACATTTAGAGTAACATCTGCGAAGAGGCCTTTGACCTCCAGACCTACATGGTGATTCCTGTCTCCTGCAGATATACATTTACGTAACACCAACTAGTTAATCAAAGGACGTCTCGACCCTGAAACCTTCTGGATGTTGTGTGTTGGACTTTGGACTCGCTGAATAAACAGACGTAGTAATAAATGAAACAGACGTGACTCAGCTCATCATCCACTCTGAGCTGTGTGAATATGAGCTGACAGGATTTTCACTTCATCGTCATTTTCTTTCTCTCCGTCTGTCTTTCTGTCTTCTTCCTGGAGGTCGGTGCTCGTTAGCAACATGTTAGAATATTACAGTTATATATGTACAGACGACTTCCTCAGATGTCTCGTTCTGTCCACAACCCAAAGACATTCAGTTTACTGTCACAGAGGAAAGAAACAGAAAAACATTCACATTAAGAAGCCGGAATCAGAATTCTGACTTCCTTTCTGAAGAAATTACTTGAGTTGATTATAGAAATAATTGATGATTAATATAATAGTCATAGAAGTAATCAATCAATCTTAAGAGCTCTAGTTCTGCTCTAGTTCCACCAGATGGTTTGTGGTCGGTGTATCCTGTTTTGAGAAGGCTGCTACTTCCTGAAACTCGTCCCCTGCAAACCTTCCCTTGCGGTTTAACTGTCACAAGATACATTTTACAGCGAAACTTCTGTGAGAGATAAAAAATGATCTATTATATTTCTATTATTCTCATGAATGCTGCTCAGTGGTTCCAACATGTTTGTGCCCACCAACTGTAGGAAGCTGTGGGTTTCCTGAGGGCAGCGAGGGCAGAAGTGAGCCAACGTTAATCCCCCGCAGGGCACGCAGCAGTTCTTCCCTGTGGAGTCTCACTGTTGGGTTTACCAACATTTTGTGTCTGATGCACTCTGACACTCCTGTGAAACGAGCCACTCCATCAACTCCAGTTCCTACTGTGTTGAACTGAACTGAGTTTAAACACACAGTATTAAAGAATGTGGCCAAAACGGTTACTACACTCAAATTCAAAATACTGCAGCGAGTCGTATCCGCCTCCCCCTCCCCTCCAGACTCGAGGTTGCCAGTGCGGTTATCATAAATGAGGCTCTAAGACACAATTCTTTTCTCTCAGTAAAGACCAAGATGTATTATAATTTGTGGTAACGTTAGCTGACATATCAGATGGAATAACGTTATGCATGATATTTGACAGAACTGCCTCCCCTTTTATAACATTATATACGGTAGTTTATGGCGATATACATGCAAAGACCTAAAGAGGACTCGAATTTATCAAACGTAAGATTTCGTATTGTCAAACACGCCGACAGCGGGCGGTTGGACATCAACTGGACATCAGCAGGCTGGAGACCGGATGCCCGTACCAAGACAGTGCTAATGCTGCTAGCGTTAGCTGTGCTTCTAACGTTTGTTTCTATGACCGAAATGAATAACGTTATTACTCGACAGTTCAAAGTATTCGAAATGTCCATCCCCGTCAAGCTATGATGCTAACTTAGTCAGCCAAGCGTAACTTACCTGTCTGGGAGAAGAGTCGCCAATTCGGCATCCGTTCGCAAATTCCTCTCAGCCTTCAAATGTCTCCATCGTTCAGATTCTTCTCCTATATAGACCCTCGCTTTGCCTCTCTTTATATCTTGTTGTTTTTGCGATTCATAACGAGCCCTTTTGGGTTTCGTTGCCTCCGCCATTGCAACTCAGTCGTAACTGGCAACCTCTGGTCGCACAGCAGCTGAGACTCTACTGACTGCACTGATTCGTAGACGGCGGTGGGCGGCGCCACACGCAAAAACATGATGTCAAAACATCAACATGATTTGCGGTCCGCAAAAGATTTTTTTTAATGCGAATATTTTGGCTGTGCTGTTGTTGTTGGTGAGTTCAGTATGTTATATGAACATTATTCCCGAGTCCCTGTGACATATTAGAATGATTTTATGGCCAGTTGCTTTAGATTTCTTGCCTATTGTACCTTTAACTTCTGCCACGACGAATCTAACCAATGACATAAAGACTTGGTGTGAGGTGTTGTGAAGCAGCGTGGGAACTTTTGTTCCACGACATGAGATACGTGAATAGGTGATTTGGTGGGCCTGTACGGGGTCAGGGTGACTGCGTTGGGCCTCCCACATAATGGTCTCGATTTCCCAGGTAGCGGCTCCAACGATCCGGCTTGGGAGAGACATCGGGAGTAAAAGGCACAGGGATGAAGCTTGTGTGTCGTAGTGTTACACTGGGAGAGAATAGCACCCACACCGGAGTCTGAGGCGTCCACCTGCACCCAGGATGCTGAGCTGCGTTGGGATGCTGAGGGACGGGGGCATGACTGAACAGTCCCTTCAGTCTGAAAGGTGAAAACGGTGGAAGTCAGTTGGGTGAGGGGAGCACAGAATAATGACAGACTGCGACAGTAGACTCCTCTCCAGCTGGTTTGAACTGAAGAAGCCTCTTAGATGACACGTAAAACATCTTCAGGAAACTGAAAAAAGTCCAGTTTAGCTTAGAGCTACCTTGACCTGGATGACTGAGAACGTGAATCAAACAGAATGCAGTCATTTGCAGTTATTTTATCCTGTATTTAATTAAATACTGTACAAAGAGGAGATATTTCATGTTCAAACCAATAAACTGATGTCTCAAGGAAATTGAATCGAACGCAACTGGATTTGGTTTTTGTCTTGAAGACGTTTCACCTCTCATCCGAGAGGCTTCATCAGTTCCTGCTCGCTTGACTAGGCTGGGACTAGTCCAACTAGCCAGTGTGGAGGTCCAGCTATTTAACCTTTCCGGAGGCGGTCACAAGGCCACTGATGTCTATGGGTCGTATGTGCTCCATTATTGCCAACGACAGTCGTTAGTATGGTCGTTGGGGATGGTGGAAAGTTGGTTTCGACTTCGTTAGTGCTCTATTGTGTTGTAACGACAGTCGTTGAGTCACATGAGGCCCTTTGTGCACAGCCGTTGTTCTTAGAGGCTAAGTTGCTGAACCTCCTGGGAAGACATGAAAGGGCAGCATTGTAAATTGGAGATAGGTGGTGTCGCAGACCCCCTCCTCTGTTTAGAGATGGTTTTTCAATTTTTGCATAGATGGCTTCTTTTACTCCTCTTTCAAACCATCTACCCTAACGAAGGAGCACTAACGAAGTCGAAACCAACTTCCCACCATCCCCAACGACCATACTAACGACTGTCGTTGGCAATAATGGAGCACATACGACCCATAGGCATCAGTGGCCTTGTGACCGTCTCCTAAGAGGTTAAATAGCTGGACCTCCACACCGGCTAGTTGGACTAGTCCCAGCCTAGTCAAGCGAGCAGGAACTGATGAAGCCTCTCGGATGAGAGATGAAACATCTTCAAAGACAAAAACCAAATCCAGTTGCGTTTGATTCAATTTCCTTGAGATAACTATGACCTGGATGAATGAGAATATTCACAAGCCCAATAAACTGATGATTTCTGAACTTCTTGTGAATCTGATGGCAGCGACACGCTTCAAACAAGTTTGGGAGTTTAAACACACAGTATAAACTTCTGCCACAAAGAATCTCTCAGTCTAACCAAAAAATAAAGACTCAGTTTGATGGTAGTTGATAGTTTGATGTGGAGCAGCGTTGGAACGTGGGAGTTGTCTTAGGTAAAATATGCTGCGATGGCGCTTTATTTCTGCAGCATTTATACCGGATGCGTTGCAGCCCTCACTGCTTGCAGGCTGAGAAACAGAAGTAGTTTCTGATGAACCAATCAGGATGTTGAGGAGTGTATAAAGCTCCTCTATCAGGATGTTGAGGAGTGCGTGGGGCTCCGTCACATAGAGACTCCATCAGCGAGGTAAAGTCCTCAGAGGACATCGACAACTATGGAGCTTCTTCCTCTCGTGTGTCTCTGTCTGCTGAGCTGCTCTGGAGACGGTAAGAAAACTGATCATCATCACTGACAGCTTTTAATTCTCACTTTATTTCACCTGAACAGCGGAACAATGTGGAAACATGCTGGATGTTAATCAGGCTGCTTCCTGCTTTAGTGTGCACGAGGCACCTGCTCAGCGCCCGGTGACGTCACATGTACCCTGATAATCAGCACACATCGATAGTATTACATTTACATTGAGGGCATTTAGCCGACGCTTTTGTCCAAAGCGACTTACAATAATTTGTCACAAGAGAGAAACCACGACATCACCGTCGATGGAAAAAGAAAGAAAAAATAGAAACAATTTTCAGGCCCTCATGTGAACATAGTAGCTGCTATTTATCAAGGATACCTTCAGTGCATAGATTCTATGATTTAAGCGCTAAGGATAAGAACATACAAGTGCACATACGCTTTCTTTTTCTTTTCTGGGGGGTTGGGAGGGAGTCATGCTGGGTTAGGGTCCAGGTGAAGTCTAAACAAATGAGTCTTGAGTCTTTTGCGGAAGATGGAGAGTGACTTCGCTGAGCGGGCTTTGTTTGCTCTCAGCGATGGCGGAACCAGCCGGCCAGCTGATGTCGAAGAGTGAAGTGGCTCGAGCTGGGTTGTGTGGTCAGACCAGTGTTTGGAGGTAGACAGGTGCAGTTCTGTTGACGACCTTGAAGGTCAGCACCATCATCATCTTGAATCGAATGCGGGCCGCAACAGGAAGCCGGTGGAGGTCACGGAAGAGGGGGGTCACATGGTCACAGAACAATGATGTGGTGTCTTTACCATAGTGTGTGTGTGTGTGTGTGTGTGTGTGTGTGTGTGTGTGTGTATGTGTGTGTGTGCGTGCGTGTGTGGGTGTTTTGCGTGTGTGTGTTTGTGCATTTTTGTGTGCTTGTGTGTGTGTGTGTGTTTTGATGTGTGTGTGTGTGTGTGTGTGTGTGTGTGCATTTTTGTGTGCTTGTGTGTCTGTGTGTGTCTGGGGGGGGGGGGCTCCATCCTGCTGCTGACACACACAGGTTTCTGATGATGTCGAAGTGATGCATGTGTATGTGTGTGTGTGTGTGTGTGTGTGTGTGTGTGTGCATGTCTGTGTGCGTGTTTTGCGTGTGTGTGTTTGTGCATTTTTGTGTGCTTGTGTGTGTGTGTGTGTGTTTTTTGAGTGTGTGTGTGTGTGTGTGTGTGTGTGTGTGCATTGTTGTGTGCTTGTGTGTGTGTGTGTGTGTGTTTTGAGTGTGTGTGTGTGTGTGTGTGTGTGTGTGTGTGTGTGGGCGTCATCTCCTTCCTGCTGCAGACTCTGGTGGTTTCTGATAAACTCTGGTTCTGATCTGAAACCTTCTCGATGTTGTGTGTTGGACTTTGGACTCGCTGAATAAACTAACCTGGTAATAAATGAAACAGAGACTGTAAGAAATTACACAGAGTTCCTGTCTTTGATCAATGTGCGGTAAAGACAGGATCAGGAGGTGAGATGAGGAGGGGAGAATGCATTTTGCTTGAGGTGTTAGAAGGCCACAGGTGGGGCACATCCTAGCCAAAATTGTATTCTCACTAGTCAGAATGGTAGTTAAAGATATCCGTAATAACATTCTTACTAGTAGAAATTGTATTTCAAGATATCTACAACTTACTGTACTGACTGTACTAGTCAAAACTAAATTTAAGATATCTGAAAAACCTTAAAAAGTACAAGTGGCCGTTTTAACATTTAATAGCTAGACTGGATGTATATGACAGAAATCTGTAATTGAATTCTCACTAGGAAAAACTCCCATTTCAGATATCTTCAATCCAATTGTTACTAGTCATAATTTTCATTTCAGATATCCAAAATGAAAAACTATTCCAGATATCCAGAAAGTAATTTTGAATATCCGAAAATACATTGTGACTCGTAATAATTTCATTATGGATATCCACAATATATATACAGATGTCCACAATTGCATTTTTACTAGTCATAATATGAATTGTGGATATTCGTAATGACATTTTTACTAGTCACGTAAGGGATAATGCCAGACGAGGTGTCCATAATCAGGAATTAATGAACTTCGCGTCGTCCATTAATTCCTGATTATGGACACCTCGTCGGGCATTATCCCGCTTATACCATGGTCACTTGCCAAAGAAAATAAATTAAGACCATTGACAGACCACAAACAGGTGTTACTACATTTTAAACAACATAATTCTCTGTCATGTGAAGCTTTAATCTGATGTCCTTAGAAAGTTCAGTGAACATATTTGAATTCCAAAGTGAAACAACACGTGTGTTCAGCTGTGGAACAGGAGAGTTTGGTGGTTAGTTGTGTCTTTGAATCCAGTCCAATAAATCAACATCTGACATGAATAAAACTACAACTTCTCCTGGTGTTATAAAGCTGAACAGTTTCCACAGCTGAACACATTTAGTGACATTCAAACACAAGACTCAATAACAGAAACCTGATTAACTTTACTGTAAGATTAAATATAGTTAAAATATGTCAGTACAAGCTCGACACAACCAAAACTATGATGTCAGAGGAAACAGGTGTTTGAGTTGTTGTTGTGTAAAGTTGTTATCTGACTTTGTTTCCTGATGACTCTGCATGTTAACATACTGAGTAACATGTTTTTATCTTCCAGGTGTCAGAGTGGTCGTGGAAGAAGACAGTGATGCTGTTTTACCCTGTTTGATCAGCACCAAGGAGGACATCTCAGGAAAGGTCTTTGACTGGAAGAAAGATGGTCAGAAGGAGGTGTTCTTCTATAATGCAGGCATTCATTACAATAACGGCCGTACAGGTCAAGATGAGCAGTTCAAAGGTCGAGTCTCATTTTTTGAAGATCAACTGCAGAACGGCGACGCCTCCATAAAGATCACAAAAACAAAGATGGCCGACAGCGGGAACTACAGCTGTGATTTTCCACATCTTCAGCCGAGACAAACCTTCTACATTGGGCTTGTTGTTGGTGAGTGCTTTCATTAAACAGTTAAAGATGTCCGCTCATTTACTGCTGCGACTGGTTCAAGAGTCCCAGATGGACTTTTGTTCAGTGGTCAGAATCCACATCTGGCAGGGCCTCGAGCCCACAGAGCTGCAGCCACATCTGGAGAGACGACCTCTGTATCAAACATGCCTGATATCAGAGACACACTGCAGATTATGTCTCTCTGTACAAAGAAGCTTCAGCCGTCTATAGTAGATGAACTATGACTTTTACACAGTGTTACCTGTCTGTTTCAAAACAATCTAACATGTGTTTGTTTTGCCTTTCAGATCAAGTCTTAACCTCTTGGGGTTCATTTTGATTTTGTGCGTCTCTGCCTCTTAATATTTACTAATTTTAAACTGTATAATACAAAAACCACGAGGAGCTGATACATGTCCACTACATCACTGTAAAGCAAACACTCTGAGGTTCATCAGGTGTGTTGATCTTCTTTAAAGCTCAGAGAGAGTTGAACTCGTAAATGACCAAACAGAGAAAAAGTACAAGTTTTCTTTTTTTGTTTGTTAAATTTCATTTTTTTTTTTAAATTAAATTAATAAATTATAATCTGGTCCATCAGGCTGAAATTCAGAGGATCTCTCCCTCAACTTGTCTAAAATGTCTGAACCAAATTTTATGTTGACAGACAGAAGAGGCTCTGAGATATTTTAGAAAGTGCAGTACAGATGATCTCCAGCAGGTGTCCAGAGAGCTCTCTAAAACTTCTCCAAAATTACCAAATGATGATAATAAATCCCTTTAAGATGCTGAAAAATGTCCCGAAGTGTTAAAGTTGACGATAAAAAGATGTCGTGAGTGTTTAAATAAATATTTATATATTTATTATCATTGAATCATGTCTCCTTAAACATATAAATAAAGTTTCTCTGTTATGTGGGTGTCCCGCTGCCACAGGAGGTCCGACAACATTCACTTCCATATATGGTCACACAGGTAATTTAATTGGCTGCTAACTCAGAGTGTTTTCACGGTGCTGACTGACCATTGGATGAAAGCAGCTGTCAATAACACACATGCGGCGCTCGCGAAAAGATGCTGTCCTGTGATTGGCTGATGGAGTTAAAAGGCCGTTAGGTTCGTCAGTTTAGCTCGTAGAAAGATGCTGATTGGTTGGTTCTGTTCCGGGGCGTTTACTTGTTTCAGAGATACTGAACATCATTGGTCAAATCTTTTGTCGATACTTTAAATTGATTAAAATGAAGTTGTTTGGAAAGTTTGACGAGCGGCGCTAAAAATAAACGAGGGACACAATCGACTTTTATTGTGGTGGTTTTAACTCCCGCTTCCGTTTAAACGAGCTAGATTTAATGGTTGGACTTTTGTCTTTAAAACGAGCCGCTGTTCGTCTATAAATGTCTGTTTTTACACCTATAAATACATTTTAACTGCGGCTACACAGGCTAGCTAGTAAGTAGCTAACTGTTTACTACCGTAAAGTGAGACGCTGCTGTCGTAATGTCGTAAATCTTTATTTTAGGTTCCTGAATGTGTTGATAAAAACGAACATGTGAGCTTTCAGATGAGGTGTAATATGTGTGTGTTGACTTCTGACGTCAACATGAAAATACGCTGTTTATGTTTTTATTATTTTTTACTGTAAATATCGGGTCGCGTGCATCCTCCTCACCTTATAACATTAAGAGACAGAACAAGTGAAAACATCCAAGGTGAGTCCTGATGACGTCACTCTCCACCTCTACAGATGTTTCTGTAAATGTCTTCTCAGGCCTGTCAGTCTAAACACTTCCATCTGTGGGCCTGAACCTCTCTGTGTTGAACTGACTGGGATCAGTCGTCACTGAAAGGTCGACACGTTTATTATATTATAGTTATACAACAACATCTTTTAAGTCCAAGAAGCCTGTGTGTTATTAAATCTAATACTTTTATTCAGATTGTCTAATTACATGAAGAAGTTATTGTACAATATTCTACAGTAAAATAATTAATTACTGCATTTCGCAAAAAGCCTCCATAGAAAGTATTTTTACTGACATGAAAGAATAATGTCATCTACTTTATTAATGTAGTTTAGTCCCAGGTTCATTCTGGGTTCATTAATTTAAACTTCATGTTTAATATTTATGTCACAATCCTTCTGAGTCCCAACATTTAAATATTCCCTTTATTATTTTTTATCTCAGTAATGATCAAATAGTTTAGCTGTAAGTTGAAAGAAGCTCTTTCTGAAGCAGCAGTGACATTTGAAGCCTCTGACATCATCAATAAACTCCGTCATCATCAAACTTCACCTGATATTCTTCACCTGACACAAGCTCTGACACAGGGGCAGCGATCAGATGGTCTTTTTTGAGGTTCACTAACTCAGGACAAAAACTCCTGTTGACCTCAATCGAGGTCAACAGGAGTTTAATTAAACAAGTTCTCACTGACATGTGACACATCAGGTGTGTTAACCTTTGAACACTGTGTTTTATATTATACAACAATCTTCAGAGTACAGATTAACACATTCACTGTGTATGTGCGTCGGCCTCAAACTGGAGTTTAAAATGTTTGAAGTATCGTCCCATAAAATGCTGCTGGAGGCTTTTATTGTGTTTTTCTCTTCACAGTAAACTGTATACAAGCAGAGTGTGGATGAACAAAATCACAATATGACATTAATAATGCTGAAACTGTCTCTTTATAATCTTTTGTTCATAATGTGTTCTCAGGTGCCGCGCCAAGGCCACATATCGATGTACTTGCTGAAACAAAGGACTGGCGTCTGCTGCAGTGTGAAGCTCATGGTGATCCACGTCCTACAGTAGAGTGGAAGGACAGTGATGACAACACTCTTCCTGCTGATACACCTGAAGTCTCAACAAGAGGAGGTCGTTCATACGTTGCTGTCAACATTACCGTGACCAAGACCGGCAGCTACAGCTGTGTAGCTACGCAGAAGACAATCAGCCATCAGATTGCTACTGTGACCTCTGTGTCTTTAGAAGGTGAGATTCTTCCTAGTAGTGATTTCAAAAGTAAATAATTTTAAACATTTCAGTTTTACACTCACTGTTTTTACAGTAAATATATTTCAGAGGAAACATCTGAGGACAGTTATGAAGCTCATTGAGACGTTTTGTGCATCATGAATCTCAAAGTATCAAACTGCAGAAATCTTTATTTTACTTTATATTTCATCATAAAAGTGAAGTTTGAGTCAGAACAGTTGTGTTGGATTGCAACAGATTCATGTGTTCATTTAGTTCATTAATCAGAGAAACTTTAGTCCTGAAACACATCTGAGCTCCGTCTCCTGGAGTCACACTCGTGCTGCTTTTGGTTCTGATGTCACAGGATCTTCATCACTGGATCTTTTTCTCAGAGACATAAAAGACTGATGTTGATACCGGGCTCAGGTCCACTGAGGAGCTCAGACTGAAAGTGGTCCTGAACTCTGAGCCTCCTTTTCTGTGAAGTTTGTGGCTCCTTTCCAGCTGAGAGACAGTTTCCACAGACGAGGCCTGTAGTGAAGCTCCACAGGCTGCCTCTTCTGCTGCTGACTGTTTAAATCCTTCACACCGACTGTCTGTGAGTTCAGACCTGGACAAGTTAAATGTACAGACATGTGCTGACTGAACAAAGATCTCTGCATCCACAGACTGAAATGAATCACAGCACACAAACTGAGTCTCACACACAGTCGAGCTTGTTGTTCAGCACATAATAACTACGAGGTGTAACTGTCGAGTAACTGACGGAACCAGCTGACAGAACCGGTTCAGTACAGACCAACAGAATCTGAGCTGTTGAGTGAGCAGAAGAGGAAACAGAACAGAATCTGACATGACGCTGATCTGAAGTGATGAGTTATGATGAGTGATGATAACAACATGAGTCATTAAACATCGTCACAGATTTTAACTCACTCTGAGACAATAAATCACTTTTAGTTCTGTTGAGTTATGTTTTATAAGATTATATAATACTGCAGGAATTATAAATTATTGAAGTTGAAGAACAGTTTAGATAACTTTAGATTAGAGCTGCGAGGTAAAAATAAAATGATATCACAATATTTTTAGGCCACATCCTGAAATACGAAATGTAACTCGATAGTTTACAATGTTCTCAAAAGCACTTCATAAATGTGAGGACGGGTTGTTTGACTAGATAGGACCTGCTGTGATATCAAAATTGATAAATGACTATTAGTACTTTCACAAAACGTTAAGAGAGAGATTTCTGATCAATAATCATCATTAATGTTGATATAATGACTCAGAGGGTAAAGAAAGTATTAGAACAAGTAAACAGTCTGGTGAGTTCAGAACATGACGTCACTTTACTGTAATGAGCCTTTAAACCAGGAAACAGTTTTGATATATCACCATGTGAGAATATCAAATATCTAAGACAATATATAGTCTCATATCATGATAACAGTTTATATTGTATATGTTGCTCAGCCCTACTTTAGACTGTACAGGTGTTCCTATTAAAGTGGCCACACCGAGCTCTGTTAACAGAAGGGGACGAGCTTTTAATGAGCCTGTGTTTCACATTTCATAACACATTTTCTTTATTATTTCATGTAAATAGAAACAAAGTTCACATGACGTCCTTTAATGATTTTTTAAGCACAACAAATGTGTAAAAGTTGAGGAGCTGCTGTAAAGTCTTCACTGTTGATGTGTTTCTGTCACAGAAGGTGGTGTTGTACTGAACTCCATCACACTGAGAGGTGTTTCTCATTTTGTGTCCTTCCTGTTTACAAACATGATGGAAACACAAATATATACTTGAAAATAATAATGTCCAGTAAACCATCAGCACTATGACTTCAATGATAAAACATTTGAACATTAATGCATCATGAAATTAAGTTAATGTCAGAACAGTTGTGTTGAATTACATCACTGATAACAAAAGGAGTGTACAAGGCTTTGAAGATCCCATGTTTCATATTTCAGAACATTTTCGATATTACTTTAATGTAAAAAAAAAAGTATTCAGACAACATATTTCATGTGATATTTTTTCTGCTCAACAAGTGTTAATGTTCAAAGGTAAACGATCTGATATGTGTCAGAAATAACGTTGGCAGTTGTAATCAGTCTCAAAGAATTTGGAGAGAAGTTAGAAATGTTTTACTTTTCTCGTCCCAGTGAAGAGAAGTAATGAACAACATTGTAATATTACATTTATAATCCTGCACCTGTCCTCTATAACTGATGAGTCACTACTTGTCCTCCTCACAGGTGCAGCTACAGGGCCAGGTGAGATTCTTCCTCCTCATATTGTTTTATTCAAGTCAAGTTTTATTGGATTCCAAACAACATAATGTGTGTTCAGACTGAACATCGAGACATTTTATAAGAATATCTTCTTCATTCTTTTAGTGTTTGGATGATTTGCTGTGTACAGTTTTGACTGTTAATAAACCTTCAGCTCACAGGAAAAATGTCCAGCATCAGGTTACAATAGTGATCGATTCATGTTGTATGTTTCAGGAGCAGACTCACCTTTAGTGGTTCTGTGTGGGCTGTGAGGTCCAGTCTGCTGCTGATCATCTGCACTGAAGTTCTGACTCTTACATTCACTTTCAATCTGTTTCAGGGTCCAACACTGGACTGGTTACGCTGTGGCTCTTAGTGTTGCTGTGGTTGTTCTAGCTTTGCTGCTTTGGAAACTCAACTGTCGGACACGTAAGTTTAAATAATGTATTTTATCAACATATTAATGATGAACAGACGACACAACTCATTCTTTATATGTTTCTCATGTTCAGAGTCTTGACAGTTCATCATTCTGTGTGTATTTACACTCAGAGTAGGATCTGATCAGGTCGGACTTTCTTCACTGTAACTTTGTTTTGCTTCCTGCAGACAAGAAGAAGAGCGATGGAGAAGAACAAAACCCAACTGGCCAGAATCCAACAACAGAACCACTGAATCCACCTGAGAAATGTCACCAGCTCTAATTGTGCCGTGAAGTTCTCTGCTGTGTGTTTCCACCATGTTGGATGATGGAGAGGACATTTTGTCTGCTCTTCTCTTCAGGCAGTTTGAGGATTACAACTAGTTTTTAAGTCAAAAGTAATTTTAGGTTGAGGTTTAGAGTTAATGTTGTGTTGAGGCTGACAGTTGAGATTGAAGTTTAATGTCGTCAGACAGATTGGAGTTAACGAGGTGACAACAGAAGAGAGCAGGTGGCCTTTAATGCTGACAGAACTGATTATTAATGAATCGTTCTGTTCAGTGAGAATTAAATGAAAAGTTTGTGTTGAATTCTGATATTTGGTGAGATTCAGTTCCACTCTTGTGCAGCTTGAAGAGAAAAAATGAACAAACTTTGACTCCGTTATTAATGTTGTTGAGGACAAAGACGAGCTCTTTCTCTCTGTTCTATGTTGCTTTTTATTCTTTTATTTTTATATTCTCATTATCTGATGCGTCTCAAGCAGCTGGTCAGTTAATCACACGTCGCTGGTTGGATCCCCGGCTCCTCCCGTCCACATGTCCAAGTGTCCTTGAGCAACAGGCTGAAGCCCAAACTGCTCCCGATGGTCAGACCAGCACCTTGCATGGTAGCTGACTGCCATCGGTGTGTGAGTGAGTGTGTGAATGGATGAATGAGGGCAGCAGTGATGTATAAATGCGTCTATTTACCAAATATTCTCAGACTGCTTGTAGAGCTTAAAGCTCCTGACTGAGCTCCACATGTGCTTTAAACCATCAGACTTCACTGAACTGAAGCTGCTGTTAACGCTGTCAGTCACTGCGAATATAATGTGACTTACTCAGGATTTATGGAAGACCAAAAAAAGTTGTTCCCATGTTAAATCATAATTATGTGATAAAAAAGTAGAAATGAGTAAATAAAAAGTAAATTTCAAAATGACCAAAATAATTGTTAAAATATGAGACAAGATTCATAAATATGTGATCAAATATTATTGTGATAATTGTGGAATTAAAGTCTAAATTATGAGAGAAAAGGTTGAAATTGCGCAATCAAAAATAATAATTTTGAGATAAAGTGCTTATTATGAGATAAAAGTCAAATTTATCTCATAAATATGATTTATCATGGGAATATTTTATTTTAATGAGTATTATTTTTCATTATTTAGTTGTCTTTACTTGTCAGAAATGATCTTCTGTAGGTACGAGCCTGTCCTGCTTCTATGTATTTGTTAAGGTGCTGTCATGTTCAGCCAGCTGAAGCTAATGATGATCAGTTTGGAGGCTGCAGTTTGTGCAGCTGTTGAACTGTTGTGTTTTATTCTGGCAGCTGTTTTTATTATTCTTATTTCAGTTTGAGCTGGATGAACCTAATGAACTGCTGTTGACTGATATTTGAATTGTGTCTCTCTCAGAGTTCATGTGTGTTTCTGTTGCTCACTGATGATGCTCTTGTAGTGTTTCAGGTCATTTCAGGCAGCGCTTCATCATTTCTGTACAAACGCTTGAATAAAACAAGAAAAATGTCAAACTGTGTGTTGTGACTGTTTCTGATGTTTCTGTGTTCAAACTGTGATCAGAGAAATAAAAGTGATTTTAATTTCTGGGTCTGATTCTGAGATGATCTCTATTTTACAGCAGCTGTCAGGACACCAAAGAGACGACAGAGCAGATAAATCCTCTTTAAAACGAGGTTTCTAGAGACAGTTTACCTCCCTGACAGCTTCATGAATGGAGATCACAGCTGGATGTAAAGAAATCCTCATGTCTGTGTAACAAGGCCTGAGTCTGTGAGGAGAGAACATGTTCCAGACCTGCTGACGGCTGTTTCTTCTCAGGACTTTGTCAGTAGGATTGAGAACAGGGACTTGATCTTCTGCTGCCAGAGGTGACAGCTGTCGATGAGGTCGAAGCATCTGAGAGAGAAACAGCTCCATGTTTGATTCACTATCATTGATTTGTTCTTACAGTCGGAGCGTTAACTGTTCATGCAAACCAAACATCTCCTGCTGCTGTTCTGCACCAGGTGTCTGTTTCCATCAGGCAGCCACAGGAAGTGAAACCTGTCAGAGACATTAGCGCCACCTGCTGTTGTTTGACTGAAGTGTGTTGAGCTCCTTCTGTTTGTGTGTCAGTGTGAATGATTAGCTCATTTTCCTCAAATCTGAGGCATAATTGTTAGATTTGTTAGTTAAATGTCACATTTAAATGGGTCACCTGTTATATTTAGATTCAAATACTAAATTTAACATTTACAATTAACAGATTCAACATGTTTTTTTAAAAAAAAGAAGCTAAATGTTAGATTTTGATTTAACATTTAGACTTTTTTGTTTACACATTTTTTAACAATTTATGTCTCAGACGTGAAGAAAATGAGCTCAATATAGAAAATATCAGTTTAAAAACTGTTTCTTACATTCGACACTCGATATAAAACATCAGACGCTTCTTCTATGTGCAGAACTTGCCTGAGAAATATCCTGATTTTAAGTTTCCTTCGGTATCACAGTAATCCACTGATAGTTGTCTGTTCATCAGCAGGTTCACTGCAAACAGGAACTACTAACAGCTAATTCTGCAAAGTTTTAATGGAGTTTTATTTCGGTGGTTTTTCCGTTTTGAATCAAGTCTCCAGCTGCTTCAGTTGTTTAGCAGAATGCTGCTGACTGAGCTTTTGTTCTGTTTGAGTGAACTGGGCTGAGTTACATTCTTCATCTTGATGTGTTTATTGTGTGTGTTTCTGTTATAAGTGCATTATTATTATTTAGGTTTATAAAGTCATTTAAGATTTATAAGATAAAAGTCTAAAAGGTAGTTAAACATATCTGTTTAAGAATATATTACATGTAATCCTATTGCAGTTTAGGTGAGCAGTATTTTGGGAAATGTGATGTCATATGATGAGGTCACTTCAGTGGCATTATGGGTCAGAACAGCGCGGCTGTGGATGAAGAACAAAGCAACACCAGAGTGACGTCATTCTACATGTGGTCCAAGAGGCACACGGTAATTTCCTTTCTACGTTTAATGCTAACGTGTAATGTTGTTAATATACCTCTGTATGGACATTAACGGTGCTTTTTAAATTATTATAATTTACTCCAGCACATTTCAGTTATGCTAATGTGTTTCCGACTGTTTAATGGACACTGGCCTGAGAGAATTTGCCAGTGAGTGGAGTCTGTATGTGATTAGTGAAACTCTAATGTCCTTTATTGTTGTTGGAGTTTTCACGGTGTCTGCTGAGAGAGAGAGAGAGAGAGAGAGAGAGAGAGAGAGAGAGAGATCCTAATTATAATACATTGTTCTTATTGCTTATTCTTACCTCTCCGGGAACCATCGCCTTATCGTGGTGGAGAGGTTTGCATGTCCCAATGAACCTGGGGGCCAGGTTGTCAGGAGCCATGTGCTCCCGGTAGGGTCTCCCAAGGCAAATTGGTCTCAGGTGAGGGGCCAGACTAAGTATGGTTCAAATTCACCCCATGAACGACAGAGGTGGGAGAGAAGGGACCCTGCCCGGAGGAAGCCCGGGGCCCAGCCAGCGCCTGGTGGCCGGGTCTGCCACGGGGCCCGGCCAGGCACAGCCCGAAAGAGGAACGTGGCAAGTCTTCCTCCCCCATCCTGTGGACCCACCATCCGCAGGAATAACCGCTGGGGTCGGGTGCGCTGCCATATGGGTGGCAGTGGTGGCGACGGGCCTCGGCGACCCAGACCTGGGCTGCAGAGGCTGACACTGGGGACGTGGAATGTCACCTCTCTTGGGGGTAAGGAGCCGGAGCTGGTGCTGGAGGTGGAGCGTTACCAGTTGGATCTGGTGGGGCTTACCTCCACGCACAGCATTGGCTCTGGATCCAAGCTCCTGGATAGGGGCTGGACATTATTCTTCTCCGGAGTTGCCAAAGGCATGAGGCGCTGGGCGGGTGTGGGGATACTCACAAGCCCCCGGCTGAGCGCCGCCGTGTTGGAGTTCACCCCGGTGGATGAGAGGGTCGCCTCCCTACGCCTAGAGGCTGGGGGAAAACTCTAACTATCGTCTGTGCATATGCACCGAACGGCAGTTCAGAGTATGCGGCCTTCTTGGAGGTCCTGGCTGGGGCCCTGCATGGGGCTCCGAGGGGGACTCCGTGGTCCTACTGGGAGACTTCAACGCACACGTCGGTAATGACGGAGATACCAGGAGGGGCGTGATTGGGAGGAACGGCCACCCCGATATGAACCCAAGTGGTGTTTTATTGTTAGACTTCTGTGCTAGCCACAGTTTGTCTATAATGAACACCATGTTCGAACACAAGGATGCTCATAAGTGTACGTGGTACCAGAGCACCCTAGGCCAAAGATCAATGATCGATTTTGTGATCGTATCATCTGATCTGAGGCCGTGTGTTCTGGACACTCGGGTGAAGAGAGGGGCAGAGCTGTCAACTGATCACCACCTGGTGGTGAGTTGGGTTAGGTGGCCGGGGAAACCCCTGGACAGACCTGGTAAGCCCAAACGTGTAGTGCGGGTAAACTGGGAACGTCTGGGGGAAGCACCCGTCCGTGAAGCCTTCAACTCCCACCTCCGAAGGAGCTTCTCCAGCATCCCTGTGGATATCGAACCGGAATGGTCAATGTTCAAAGCTTCCGTTGTTGAAGCTGCAGCTGTGTCCTGTGGTCATAGGGTCTTAGGTGCCTCAAGGGGCGGCAACCCTCGGACACCGTGGTGGACACCGGTGGTCAGGGAAGCCGTCCGACTGAAGAAGGAGTCCTTTAGGGACATGTTGTCCCGGGGGACTCCTGACGCAGTTTTGGGGTACCGAAGGGCCCGAAGGGCAGCAGCCGCAGCTGTGGCAGAGGCAAAGCAGCGGGTGTGGGAGGAGTTTGGCGAGGCCATGGAGAAGGACTTTCGGGCGGCGCTGAGGCGATTCTGGAAAACCGTCCGGCACCTCAGAGGGGGGGAACGGGGAACCATCCAAGCTGTGTACAGCAAGGGTGGGACCTTGTTGATTTCAACTGGGGAGATCATAGGACGGTGGAAGGAGTGCTTTGGTGACCTCCTGAATCCCACTCAACCACCCTCTGTAGCGGAGACAGAGCTGGAGGATGATGGGGTATCATCGCCAATTTCCCTGGGTGAAGTCACTGTGGTAGTCAAACAACTCCACAGTGGCAAGGCCCCAGGGATCGATGAGATACCACCAGAAATGCTGAAGGCTCTGGGTGTTGAGGGGCTGTCTTGGTTGACACGCCTCTTCAACATTGTCGGTGGGTCGGTGCCGAAGGAGTGGCAAACAGGTGTGGTGGTCCCTATCTTTAAGAAGGGGGACCAGAGGGTGTGTGCCAATTACAGAGGTATCACACTACTCAGCCTGCCTGGGAAAGTCTACTCCAAGGTGCTGGAAAGGAGGGTCCGGCCGATTGTCGAACCTCAGATTGAAGAGGAACAATGCGGATTCCGTCCTGGTCGTGGAACAACGGACCAGCTCTTTACTCTTGCAGGGATCCTGGAAGGGGCCTGGGAGTACAATCTCCCAGTCCACATGTGCTTTGTGGATCTGGAGAAGGCGTATGACCGGGTCCCAAGGGATGTTCTGTGGGAGGTGCTGCGGGAGTATGGGGTGAGGGGGTCCCTTCTCAGGGCCATCCAATCCCTATATTCTCAAAGCGAGAGCTGCGTGCGTATACTCGGAAGTAAGTCGGACCGGTTCCAAGTGGGTGTTGGCCTCCGCCAGGGCTGTGCCTTGTCTCCAATCCTGTTTGTGATTTACATGGACAGGATTTCGAGGCGCAGTCGTGGTGTGGAGGGGTTACGGGTCGGTGGCCTGGAGATCGCATCATTGCTTTTTGCGGATGACGTGGTCTTGATGGCATCATCGGCCTTAGATCTACAGCGCTCACTGGAGCGTTTCGCAGCTGAGTGTGAAGCGGCAGGGATGAGGATCAGCACCTCTAAATCTGAGGCCATGGTTCTCAGTAGGAAACCGGTGGATTGCCTACTCAGGGTGGGGAATGAGTCCTTGCCCCAAGTGAAGGAGTTTAAGTATCTCAGGGTTTTGTTCACGAGTGAGGGGATGATGGGGCGGGAGATTGACCGGAGAGTCGGAGCAGCGGGTGCGGTGTTGTATGCGCTTCACCGCACGGTTGTGACGAAAAGGGAGCTGAGCCAGAAGGCAAAGCTCTCGATCTACCGGTCAATCTTCGTCCCTACCCTCACCTATGGCCATGAGCGATGGGTCATGACCGAAAGAATGAGATCGCGGATACAAGCGGCTGAAATGGGTTTTCTCCGCAGGGTGGCTGGGATCTCCCTTAGAGATAGGGTGAGAAGCTCAGCCATCCGGGAGGGACTCGGAGTAGAGCCACTGCTCCTTTGCGTGGAAAGGAGCCAGTTGAGGTGGTTCGGGCATCTGATGAGGATGCCACCAGGGCACCTTCCTAGGGAGGTGTTCCTGGCACGTCCAACTGGGAGGAGACCTAGGGGTAGACCCAGGACCAGGTGGAGGGATTACATCTCTTCTCTGGCCTGGGAGCGCCTGGGGATCCCCCAGTCAGAGTTAGCTGATGTGGCCGGGGAAAAGGAAGTCTGGGGCTCGCTGCTGAAGCTGCTGCCCCCGCGACCCGACCCCGGATAAGCGGATGACGATGGATGGATGGATGGATGGATGGATGTTCTTATTGCTGGTTTAACGTGCTAATGGTGTTTAAATGCTTAATTGCGAGTACATTAAGAGGATTATTTGAGTAAACGGTAACAAAAATAAGACTTGGATAATAGCAATTACAAAGTTTCAGAGGCTAAATGCATTTTTTGTTATTAAATGTGAATATAGTTGCATTTCCAAAACATGTACAGTGTCAGTTCAGGGAGAAAAATCACAAGCTGGTGAATGTAGTGAGCAACTTTAGTCCCTTCAAGTAGAGTTGGCTGAGTTAAATGATCAACTACAATCTACAAAACAGATAATGTCGCAAAGGAAAAATTAGAGACACTTATTGGTGACATCATTGCTAAACTAGAAATACTCAAAATAGCAATGGATTCCACCTCTACAGCATCAGAGATAGCTGAGCCCAGGAAGTCTTCACAGGAGAGAAGGTTCACTCCAAAAATGGTAGAGCTGAAGCAACACGAGGCTTCAGAGACAGAGAGTAAGTTCATCGTGCTGTATGAAAGCTGGAAGCAACAAGTTAGAGCTCCACGCAGCAAACTCATAGACGAGTGCACTGATGAAGACTTGGGTGACATGATGGGAAAAGATTCCACTGTTAAGAGCGAGAGAGTCAGTGGATTTACCTCAAAAGGCTTTATTATTTTGCCACCTGCATATACCAGAGATTTCATTCCACACCTTCCCGACTGTTTAATGGACACTGGCTTGAGAGAATTTGGCAGTGAGTGGAGTCTGTATGTGATTGTGAAACTTTTATGTCCTTTATTTTTGTTGTAGTTTTCACAGTGTCTGCTGAGACAGAGAGAGAGAGAGAGAGAGAGAGAGAGAGAGAGAGAGAGCAAATCCACCTTGAAAAGACATCTGTATGAGTCGTGGCCATTATTTAATTGGAACACTGTAGCCACACAGCTTTTAGACACTGACAGTGAAGGTGAAGCTGAATTTGAGGCTGTAAAGTTTTTTTATACACAGCTTTAATGTTCGTGTGAAGACAAAGTGCAGTTTATGAGTCATAGTTAATATATGTGGTGATTACACTTTTATTGTGAAGGTGTGTACCGGACCTGTTGCAGCCCTCACTGAGAAACCGAAACAGTTTGTGATGAAGCACTCAGGATGTTGAGGAATGTGTGGAGCTCCGTCATTCAGAGACTTCATCAGCGAGGTGAAGTCCTCAGAGGACATCGACAACTATGGAACTACTTCTTCTCGTGTGTCTCTGTCTGCTGAGCTGCTCTGGAGATGGTAAGAAAACTGATCATCATCACACGATTATAATATTGATTGGAGTGATGCTCTATAATGATGTGGCGTCTTCACGAGCGTGCGTCTCATTGTGGCTTCTAGTTTATTGATGATCAGCATCAGAATCATTTGTGACTGTTTATTTGGGGAAGACAGTTTTTTTTTCCATTTGATTTTAAGTTGCCACATTTAAATAAAGGGCAGAGAAGTTTATCTTGTTGTCGTCCTCCTTTCTCTACCACTAACATGAAGATTTTCAACAATGTAGTAACACCTGTTTGTGTGGTTTTACTTAATCTTGGTGAGGACACATCGTCTGATAAATGATAAGAGCTGTCAACCAACAGGTTCTTAAAATGTTTCCTGGTTCTTGTTTGCTTCATGATTACTGGAGGGCAGTGACCTCAGAGATCGAGCTGTCAGAGTTCACACAAAGAGAGAAGCAACTTTCAGCGAACGTTATTCACTCGTTTGATCGCAGACTTGTTCACCCAAACAGACAGAAAACTTAACTGTGTGTGTGTCTGTGTGTGTGTGGGATCTCTGTCTGCAGTCTTTCATTGATCTGAAACACTAACATCTGTCCGTCCTCACCTCTTGTCTGATTGTGCAATTAGCCCAGCAGACAGCTTGTCTGTCACTCAAAGAGGCCACACCCCTGGTTATGTGTAACTTTAAGCCTTAATATAATTTAAATGAGTGACTTATATAAAGATTCTTTTCCTTACCTCCTTATCACGTACACGTTTATTTCTGCTGTAAAGTTGGACATTGTAACATGGGCTCTTCTGGAGCCTCAAGTGGCCGTTTGATGAACTGCAGTGTTGGCGCTTCAGCATGGGCTTCATTTCTCAGCCCTGGAGGTTGGTGCTTGTTAGCAACATGTTAGCATGCTAACACACTGAAGTGATATGAATAACGTGGTGAAGCATTATCTGCTATCCACCAGCATGTCAACATTGTGAGCATGTTAGCATGCTGACGTTAGAACTCGGCAATATGGGCTTAAAATAATATTGTCATATTTTTAGGATATATCTCAATATTTTTTATGTCAATACTGTGACAATATTGTAGAGATGACAAATGATACTTTGACAATCAATCTGATCAATAATCATCATTAATATGGATATAAAGACTAAAGTATCAGAACAAACAGAACAGTCTGATGTTATACAGCCTTTAAAGCCACTTCTGACATCACATGATATAATGACATCATCATTTGATGATATACACTTCACAAAAACAATATAAAATTGAGATGTAGCCCAGTGCTAGTTAGCATGCTAAGCCTCACAGAGCTGTTAGCTTAGCTGTAGACTTTCAGATTTGCCCAATAGTTTAACAACATGTGTGTTCAGCTGTGGAGCAGCATAGTTTGGTGGTTGGTTGTGTCTTTGAATCCAGTCCAATAAATCAACATCTGACATGAATAAAACTGATCTTCATCACTGAATCTTTTTCTCAGAGACATAAAAGACTGATGTTGATACCGGGCTCAGGTCCACTGAGGAGCTCAGACTGAAAGTGGTCCTGAACTCTGAGCCTCCTTTTCTGTGAAGTTTGTGGCTCCTTTCCAGTTGAGAGTCAGTTTCCACAGACGAGGCCTGTAGTGAAGCTCCACAGGCTGCCTCTTCTGCTGCTGACTGTTTAAATCCTTCACACCGACTGTCTGTGAGTTCAGACCTGGACAAGTTAAATGTACAGACATGTGCTTACTGAACAAACATTTCTGCATCCACAGACTAAAATGAATCACAGCACACAAACTGAGTCTCACACACAGTCGAGCTTGTTGTTCAGCACATAATAACTACGAGGTGTAACTGTCGAGTAACTGACGGAACCAGCTGACAGAACCGGTTCAGTACAGACCAACAGAATCTGAGCTGTTGAGTGAGCAGAAGAGGAAACAGAACAGAATCTGACATGACGCTGATCTGAAGTGATGAGTTATGATGAGTGATGATAACAACATGAGTCATTAAACATCGTCACAGATTTTAACTCACTCTGAGACAATAAATCACTTTTAGCACTGCTGAGTTATGTTTTATAAGATTATATAATACCTTGGTTGTGTATAAGGTGCTCTATAAATAAACGTGACCTTGACCTTGACCTTGATAATATTGCTGGAATTATAAATTATTGAAGTTACGGAACAGTTGTGTTGGATTGCTTCAGATTAGAGCTGCGAGGTACGGCCTTAAAATTATATCACAATATTTTTAGGTCACATCCTGAAATACGATATGTGTCTGAAATCTTCTCAAAAGCAATTCATAAATGTGAGGACGGACCACAAATCAGATATTGCAATATGTTTGACCAAATAAGCCCCACTGTGATATCAGTATTGATGAATGACTATTGATACTTTAACAAAATATTAACGATGACATTTCTGATCAATAATCATCACATGACATCCTTTAATGTTTTTTTTTAAGCACAGCAAATGTGTGAAAGTTGAGGAGCTGCTGTAAAGTCTTCACTGTTGATGTGTTTCTGTCATGATGTGAGTCAGAAAAAGTGTTTTAGTTGTAAATAGTCACAAACTCTTAGTAGAAGTTAAAAGTGTCTGAAATATGATCCTCTGTTGAATAATGCTGCGAGCTGTAACTGAGCCTCAGGATGCTTTTTATCACTTTCTGGTTTCTTGTGTTTTCTTTAATCTTAAACTCGCTCTGATCAACAAGCAGAGATGTGATGAACAAAAAACATCCCAATATCACATTTCTGACACTGAAATTAAATCTAATGTCATCTGTTGTTTCTATCATGTTCACATGTGCAGCTTCAAAGCCGTATGTCACAACTATTAAAACATATGATGGGATTGCGCTGCAGTGTGAAGTCCTTGGTGCTTCTCAAAAACCTAAACTGGAGTGGAGGGACAGTTCTGGAAACATCCTTCAAGCTGAGGAGCCAAAGGTCACAGAAAGAGGAGGCAGCTACGACATTGTCCTCCGAGCTGCTGTGACCAAGACCGACAACTTTCACTGTGTCGTCACTCAGAAAGAATTCAGCGATCAGATTTATGCTTCTGTCAAAGGTGAGTGTGGAAGAGGTGATGAGTTGAGACCCCTTAATGAAGTGAGCTGATTCTTTTCTAACTGTCTAACTGTAATCGCCACAGGGTGTCCTGCCAGGACAGTTGAGATGATGATAACGTCAGTCAGTGATGCACACACTTCTTATCATGCCACTCATTTATTTGTAGAGCTTGAATGTATTCATGTGGTTTCTGTATAGAGAATTACAAAAAAAAAAACATAAATGGAAATAAATTATGTGCATGATTCTGAAACATAAAATATAGCATAAGCACAATATAATATCAATAAAGAAAATATTGATAAAGTAAATTTATGTATTAATTTAACACAATGCAATCATTAAACACACCCCCTAAAGGCAATGCACACTGAAAGGCATGCAACAACTGAGTGACGGTCCCTTAAGCTCCATATGTTACTAATCAGTCCCGAGCGGGCGGCAAAAAATAAACAATTAACTCTGACGACGAAGCACAGCGACTCTGAACTGAGTTTTTACTGGACAGTTCAAACTTGTAATCAGCACCGTTGTATTCAGGCTGTAACTACAAGTCTCCAACATTAATCATCATTTTATAATTGTAGTGATTGTGACTATTGAAGCAGCAGAAGCTGATCAGAGATCTGCTGAAGGATTTGATGCTGAAGGATGAATTCAGATTCAGAAATCAGGACCGAACCTGTTTCACAGCAACATAAATGATCAAACTCTTCAACATTTTCCTGAAATCAAATCTCGATCCTGCTGTGATCTTTAGTGAGCTCTTGTTAGCTGAGACAGAAGAATTGTTCTGGTTTTATTGTTTAAAACTCTGTGTGGAGAGATGTGAAACTTGTCACGGTTCTGTGTTGTGTTGTCTTGTCAAGTTTCATGTTTTTAGTTGGTCACTTCCTGTCTTATTTTGTAGTCTCGTGTCATGTCTCGTCTTCCCTGTTCTGTTTTGATTATGTGCACCTGCCCTCTCGTGTCTCACCTGTTTCTTGTTCCCTCATTTGTGTCATGTATTTAAGTCCTGGTTTTTGTTCAGTCTGTGTCTCGTCATTGTATGTCTTCACGTCTTGTTCACGCTATGTTCATGTTTTGAGAACATTAAATACCTTTTTTGAACCCCCGTAACCTTTGATCTCCCGTCTGTGCATCTGGGTCCTTCCTTCACGTCCTCTACTAGCCCCGCCGTGACAAAACTGTGTCTCAGTCTATATGTGTCTATAAGAATCTCTAAATATTGATTCTGTTCTTTTATTAATGAGTTAAAGTATATTTATGTTTAATAGTCGCAGCTTCAACAGACTCTCGCTTCATAAAACCTGTGACTGTGTTGATCTGCTGCCATCAGGCCCAATAACTGTGGACCCGACCAGCACCAAGAAGCTCACAGTGATTTTAATCTTCATGTTTCTGGACAGTAGTCGGTGGTGGAAGAAGTACTCGGATACTTTACTGAAGTGACAGAAGCAGAAACACAAAGTAAAAATACTCTGTTACAAGTAAAAGTCCACTTGAGTAAAAGTGTAAAAGTCTCAGTAAAAGTGTTGTGAAGAAGTTTTATATTTTATCAGATGATCCTGTGTTTTTACTGTCGGATCAAAGTGATGAATGGAACTAAGTCCATTTGTTTCTTCACTGCTGGGACCAGAACCAGAAGCAGCCTCTGAGCTGTGGAGCCCAGCAGGAGGAAACTGGACCTGAGATCAGAGCGAACATCACTGTTCCTGCTCACATTCATCCCAGTGGAGGTTTCATGTGGAACAAGTTCAGACTTCAGGAGCAGACTCACCTTTAGTGGTTCTGTGTGGCTGTGAGGTCCAGTCTGCTGCTGATCATCTGCACTGAAGTTCTGACTCTTACATCCACTTTTCATCTGTTTCAGGGTGGTCTGATTGGTGGATTGTTTGTGGAACTCTTGTAATTGTTGGTCTACTTGCAGTAATAATCCTACTTATATGGTGCCTATGGAAACGTAAGTAGTTGTTCGTATTGTATCAACATATTAATGATGAACAGACGACACAACTCATTCTTTATATGTATCTCATGTTCAGAGTCTTGACAGATGTTTTATCTTCTCTGACATTAATCGTTCTGTGTGTATTTACACTCAGAGTAGGATCAAGACATTTGAATTTTCTTGAGTATAACTTTGTTTTGTTTCCTTCTGATCCAGGTTCAAGACCAGCCACAGCCAACAGACCAACAGAAGCTGAACTGAGGGACAATATGATTTAGATACGGTCAGAACCAGTTTGAGTTTCAGACCATGCTGGATGACGGTGAGGACATCTTGTCTGGTCACTTATTTCAGTCGGAGGAGTAAAACCTGGTTTTAACATTAAACTGAATCTCAGGTTCAGGTGAGGATTGGGGTTGTGTTAAAGCAGATAGTTGTGATGGTAGAAAGGAAGGTTGTTTGGGTGAAGATGTGCATGTAGCTCATTCTGCTTTCATCACTATGTCCCGTTACCACGGCAACAATCTCTCCCTGAACTGTCCTCATGTCCTGAACCTCATCCAGATCATAGAAGTAAGATCACAGCATGTCTGCTCCCTGAACTAACAAGCTAACTTACAATTAATATGCAAAATACACACATATACAGTCCTCGTCTTTATCTCACAGCACTCAATCACAAATAGTGTCCAAGTCAAGTGTAGGACACAGAATCCTGTCAAAGTAAAAAGCATCAGTTCGCTCTGACACGTTTGTCTGACGGTTGAACAACATCTGAACCCGACTCGCTTCCTGAAACCAACAAACCAACATTCACATCCACTTCAAGCAGTGTTTGACCAAAACAGGAAGTCTGCAGGGTTTGAATTCTTCTTTAATTCTGACCAACTTCTTCTTTCCCGTCTCGTCTTCAGCAGAGTAACTTCCAGTAAAGATTGTATGAACGTAGTCGTTGACGAGGTCGTTGTGTGTCAGCAGTTGTTAAAGTAGTTTAATGTCGTCAGACAGATTGGAGTTAACGAGGTGACAACAGAAGAGAGCAGGTGGCCTTTAATGCTGACAGAACTGATTATTAATGAATCGTTCTGTTCAGTGAGAATTAAATGAAAAGTTTGTGTTGAATTCTGATATTTGGTGAGATTCAGTTCCACTCTTGTGCAGCTTGAAGAGAAAAAATGAACAAACTTTGACTCTGTTATTAATGTTGTTGAGGACAAAGACGAGCTCTTTCTCTCTGTTCTATGTTGCTTTTATTCTTTTATTCTTATTCTCTGATTATCCGATGCGTCTCATTTTTACTCTGTCGTCAGCGTAGATTCATTTACTTCCAGGTCGCTTCATGTGGAGTCAGAACCAAACGGCCCACTGGACTGTTGTTGAGGACATGATACTGTAGCAGCTAATGAATCAGATAGAAACAGATCAATAATTAGACATCAGCACAGGATAAGAGAAACCCCTCCTGGCTCAGTAAATCAGCAATCAGACACGTGATGCTGAACTCAGGTTTATTCCTGTTGGAATCTGTGTGAATCCACAAAGAGCAAAATGTTGTCACATAGCTTCTAACTTCTCAACAACTTGAGTGTTTAACTCTCTCAAACTCTCAGAACTCACTTTACAGGCAGAATGTCAAACAGAAGAAAACCTGGTCTATCTGCGCTGATGATATTAAGAATAATTAAACCGCTCTATGCACTTAAATCAGCATTAAGACTTTGTAATTTTAATTCATGGACGAACTGCCTTAAATACACACCTCTCACAGTCGACGCCAGAAATGACCCAGTAACTCCACTAACGGTCAGCAGAGGGCGCCATGACACAACTAATGAATACAACACTCCCAATGCTGAGAGTGGTGAACCTGCACACAGCAGAGCAAATGAGGGATTTTGTTAAGAAAAAGTACACATATTACATTAAAACACATATCAGAAACTAAAACTATAAAAAGATTATTGTCTGTCATTTCTTCTGTCTGTTACAACTTCACAGAAAGGGGCGGGGCACCTGTCACTCACGAAGCATGCTGGGAATGGTATGATGATGTCAGTGACAGGATTCTGATCAGATCAATGTTGAAGATATAAACTCCCCCTCATTCTCTCATCCCGTTTTCTGTCGTATCTTCAGCTGATCTATCAATAAAGCCATATAAAGGCCAAAATAATAATAATAATAATAAAAATGTTGAAGATATAAAACTGTCATAACTATGAAAATGTTTGTGTTTCTATGAAATTATGTTACAGACCTTACAAAGGAAAGTAATTCAAGTAATATCATGGACCAAATTAAATGCTCCCTCTGATCCTCTTTTTTATAGTTACAAACCATTAAAACTCACCGAATGCAACTTTTTTTTACCCACTCACGAATACAACACGAGAGGAAAACAACTTATAAAGGGAAAGAAACGAAAACTGAAATGTACAAGTCTTAGCGTGACCATTAAAGGCCCACAGACTTGGAATGAGCTTGAGAGGACGATAAAAGAGTCTGCATCTCGTCTATCTTTAAAAAGAGATTAAAACAAAAACTACTGTCGAAATATGTGTAGCTCAAGCCTGGGTCGCTATGTTTTGTTTTGCTGTACCAGTGTCTGATGTGTTTTTGTCATTGTGTTTAAACTTTATACTCTTTGTACTTATGTAATCACTTTTGGGGTTAGGTATAGGAATCAGGTAGAAAAAGGAATTATTATTATTATTATTATTATTATTATTATTGTATTTTTATTTTGATGTTCTGGGGCCCTGTTTATAAGCTACTGATAGCTTTGGGGGTTACCCTTTTTACAAGATCATGTTTTGCTGTATATTATGATTTGAAATTTCATTTTGATTTTAAAATGATTTGTAAATAAATGAATAAAAAATAAATGTTTGTGATCAATAGAGAGCAGAAGCCACGCCCCTTCTGGTTTCACCTCATGGACCTTATCTGATCAAATCTTTGTATGTTGATGAATGAAGAGAGGAAAATAATGTATTGAAGATCATTTTCAAGTCAAAGTCATAAAGTCTCAGTTCATCATCAAACTAATGAAATACTAGACTGTGAACCATCGCCTTATCGTGGTGGAGAGGTTTGTGTGTCCCAATGAACCTGGGGGCCAGGTTGTCAGGAGCCATGTGCTCCCGGTAGGGTCTCCCAAGGCAAATTGGTCTCAGGTGAGGGGCCAGACTAAGTATGGTTCAAATTCACCCCATCAACGACAGAGGTGGGAGAGATGGGACCCTGCCCGGAGGAAGCCCGGGGCCCACGTCCGGAGCCAGGCCCGGACAGAGGGCCCGTGAGCGGGCGCCTGGTGGCCGGGTCTGCCACGGGGCCCGGCCGAGCACAGGCCGAAAGAGAAACGTGGCAAGTCTTCCTCCCCCATCCTGTGGACCCACCATCCGCAGGAAAAACCGCTGGGGTCGGGTGCGCTGCCATATGGGTGGCAGTGGTGGCGACGGGCCTCGGCGACGCTGGGGACGTGGAATGTCACCTCTCTTGGGGGGAGCCGGAGCTGGTGCGGGAGGTGGAGCGTTACCAGTTGGATCTGGTGGGGCTTACCTCCACGCACAGCATTGGCTCTGGATCCAAACTCCTGGATAGGGGCTGGACATTATTCTTCTCCGGAGTTGCCAAAGGCGTGAGGCGCCGGGTGGGTGTGGGGATACTCACAAGTCCCCGGCTGAGTGCCGCCGTGTTGGCGTTTACCCCGGTGGATGAGAGGGTCGCCTCCCTACGCCTAAAGGCTGGGGGGAAAACTCTCTGTCGTCTGTGCATATGCACCGAACGGCAGTTCAGAGTATGCGACCTTCTTGGAGGTCCTGGCTAGGGCCCTGCATGGGGCTCCGAGGGGGGACTCCGTGGTCCTACTTGGAGATTTCAAAACCCCTGGACAGACCTGGTAAGCCCAAACGAGTAGTGCGGGTAAACTGGGAACGTCTCGGGGAGACACCCGTCTGTGAAGCCTTCAACTCCCACCTCCGAAGGAGCTTCTCTAGCATCCCTGTGGAGGCTGGGGATATCAAACCTGAATGGTCGATGTTCAAAGCTTCCGTTGTTGAAGCTGCAGCTGTGTCTTGTGGTCATAGGGTCTTAGGTGCCTCAAGAGGCGGCAACCCTCGGATTCCGTGGTGGACACCGGTGGTCAGGGAAGCCGTCCGACTGGAGAAGGAGTCCTTTAGGGACATGTTGTCCCGGGGGACTCCTGAGGCAGTTTTGGGGTACCGAAAGGCCCGAAGGGCAGCAGCCGCAGCTGTGGCAGAGGCAAAGCAGCGGGTGTGGGAGGAGTTTGGCGAGGCCATGGAGAAGGACTTTCGGGTGGCGCCGAGGCGATTCTGGAAAACCGTCCGGCACCTCAGGGGGGGGAAACAGGGAACCATCCAAGCTGTGTACAGCGGGGATGGGACCTTGTTGACTTCAACTGGGGAGGTCATAGGACGGTGGAAGGAGTACTTTGGTGACCTCCTGAATCCCACTCAACCACCCTCTGTAGCGGAGACAGAGCTGGAGGATGATGGGGTATCATCGCCAATTTCCCTGGGTGAAGTCACTGTGGTAGTCAAACAACTCCACAGTGGCAAGGCCCCAGGGATCGATGAGATACCACCAGAAATGCTGAAGGCTCTGGGTGTTGAGGGGCTGTCTTGGTTGACACGCCTCTTCAACATTGTCGGTGGGTCGGTGCCGAAGGAGTGGCAAACAGGTGTGGTGGTCCCTATCTTTAAGAAGGGGGACCAGAGGGTGTGTGCCAATTACAGAGGTATCACACTACTCAGCCTGCCTGGGAAAGTCTACTCCAAGGTGCTTGAAAGGAGGGTCCGGCCGATTGTCGAACCTCAGATTGAAGAGGAACAATGCAGATTCCGTCCTGGTCGTGGAACAACGGACCAGCTCTTTACTCTTGCAGGGATCCTGGAAGGGGCCTGGGAGAACAATCTCCCAGTCCACATGTGCTTTGTGGATCTGGAGAAGGCGTATGACCGGGTCCCAAGGGATGTTCTGTGGGAGGTGCTGCGGGAGTATGGGGTGAGGGGGTCCCTTCTCAGGGCCATCCAATCCCTATATTCCCAAAGCGAGAGCTGCGTGCGTATACTCGGAAGTAAGTCGGACCGGTTCCAAGTGGGTGTTGGCCTCCGCCAGGGCTGTGCCTTGTCTCCAATCCTGTTTGTGATTTACATGGACAGGATTTCGAGGCGCAGTCGTGGTGTGGAGGGGTTACGGGTCGGTGGCCTGGAGATCGCATCATTGCTTTTTGCGGATGACGTGGTCTTGATGGCATCATCGGCCTTAGATCTACAGCGCTCACTGGAGCGTTTCGCAGCTGAGTGTGAAGCGGCAGGGATGAGGATCAGCACCTCTAAATCGGAGGCCATGGTTCTCAGTAGGAAACCGGTGGATTGCCTACTCAGGGTGGGGAATGAGTCCTTGCCCCAAGTGAAGGAGTTTAAGTATCTCGGGGTTTTGTTCACGAGTGAGGGGATGATGGGGCGGGAGATTGACCGGAGAGTCGGAGCAGCGGGTGCGGTGTTGTATGCGCTTCACCGCACGGTTGTGACGAAAAGGGAGCTTTGCCAGAAGGCAAAGCTCTCGATCTACCGGTCAATCTTCGTCCCTACCCTCACCTATGGCCATGAGCGATGGGTCATGACCGAAAGAATGAGATCGCGGATACAAGCGGCTGAAATGGGTTTTCTCCGCAGGGTGGCTGGGTTCTCCCTTAGAGATAGGGTGAGAAGCTCAGCCATCCGGGAGGGACTCGGAGTAGAGCCACTGCTCCTTTGCGTGGAAAGGAGCCAGTTGAGGTGGTTCGGGCATCTGATGAGGATGCCACCAGGGCGCCTTCCTAGGGAGGTGTTCCTGGCACGTCCAACTGGGAGGAGACCTAGGGGTAGACCCAGGACCAGGTGGAGGGATTACATCTCTTCTCTGGCCTGGGAGCGCCTGGGGATCCCCCAGTCAGAGTTAGCTGATGTGGCCGGGGAAAAGGAAGTCTGGGGCTCGCTGCTGAAGCTGCTGCCCCCGCGACCCGACCCCGGATAAGCGGATGACGATGGATGGATGGATGGATGGATGTTCTTATTGCTGGTTTAACGTGCTAATGGTGTTTAAATGCTTAATTGCGAGTACATTAAGAGGATTATTTGAGTAAACGGTAACAAAAATAAGACTTGGATAATAGCAATTACAAAGTTTCAGAGGCTAAATGCATTTTTTGTTATTAAATGTGAATATAGTTGCATTTCCAAAACATGTACAGTGTCAGTTCAGGGAGAAAAATCACAAGCTGGTGAATGTAGTGAGCAACTTTAGTCCCTTCAAGTAGAGTTGGCTGAGTTAAATGATCAACTACAATCTACAAAACAGATAATGTCGCAAAGGAAAAATTAGAGACACTTATTGGTGACATCATTGCTAAACTAGAAATACTAAATAAATGGGAGAGAAGGTTCACTCCAAAAATGGTAGAGCTGAAGCAACACGAGGCTTCAGAGACAGAGAGTAAGTTCATTGTGCTGTATGAAAGCTGGAAGCAACAAGCTAGAGCTCCACGCAGCAAACTCATAGACGAGTGCACTGATGAAGACTTGGGTGACATGATGGGAAAAGATTCCACTGTTAAGAGCGAGAGAGTCAGTGGATTTACCTCAAAAGGCTTTATTATTTTGCCACCTGCATATACCAGAGATTTCATTCCACACCTTCCCGACTGTTTAATGGACACTGGCTTGAGAGAATTTGGCAGTGAGTGGAGTCTGTATGTGATTGTGAAACTTTTATGTCCTTTATTTTTGTTGTAGTTTTCACAGTGTCTGCTGAGACAGAGAGAGAGAGAGAGAGAGAGAGAGACAGAGAGCAAATACACCTTGAAAAGACATCTGTATGAGTCGTGGTCATTATTTAATTGGAACACTGTAGCCACACAGCTTTTAGACACTGACAGTGAAGGTGAAGCTGAATTTGAGGCTGTAAAGTTTTTTTTATACACAGCTTTAATGTTAGTGTGAAGACAAAGTGCAGTTTATGAGTCATAGTTAATATATGTGGTGATGACGCTTTTATTGCGAAGGTGTTTACCGGACCTGTTGCAGCCCTCACTGCTTGAAGGCTAAGGGACCGAAACAGCAGGTTGTGATAAACCACTCAGTGTGAGAGACTCCATCAGCGAGGTGAAGTCCTCAGAGGACATCGACAACTATGGAGCTTCTTCCTCTCGTGTGTCTCTGTCTGCTGAGCTGCTCTGGAGACGGTAAGAAAACTGATCATCATCACTGACAGCTTTTCATTCTCACTTTATTTCACCTGAACAGCGGAACAATGTGGAAACATGCTGGATGTTAATCAGGCTGCTTCCTGCTTTAGTGTGCTTGAGACACCTGCTCAGCGCCCGGTGACGTCACATGTACCCTGATAATCAGCACACATCGATAGTATTGATTGGATTGATGCTCTATAATGATGTGGCGTCTTCACTAGTGTGTGTGTGTGTGTGTGTGTGTGTGTGTGTGCATGCATGGGCGTCGTCTCCTTCCTGCTGCAGATACTCACAGGTTTATGGTGATGTTGATGTGGCATATTGTGTGTGTGTGTGTGTGTGTGTGTGTGTGTGTGTGTGTGTGTGTGTGTGTGTGTGTGTGTGTGTGTGTGTGTCTGGTGGTTTCTGATAAGCTCTGGTTCTGACCTGAATCCTTCTGGATGTTGTGTGTTGGACTTTGGACTCGCTGAATAAACTCACGTAGTTACAGATTAAACAGACGCGACTCAGCTCATCATCCGCTCTGAGCTGTGTGAATATGAGCTGACAGAGGCTGGTGCTCGTTAGCAACATGTTAGAATATTACAGTTATATATTATTAAAAACTAAACTAACAATGTAGTAACACCTGTTTGTGTGGTTTTACTTAATCTGGGTGAGGAGACATCATCTGATAAATGATAAGAGCTGTCAAACCAACAGGTTCTTAAAATGTTTCCTGGTTCTTGTTTGCTTCATGATTACTGGAGGGCAGTGACCTCAGAGATCGAGCTGTCAGAGTTCACACAAAGAGAGAAGCAACTTTCAGCGAACGTTATTCACTTGAGTTTGATCGCAGACTTATTCACCCAAACAGACAGAAAACTTAACTGTGTGTGTGTGTGTGTGTGTGTGCGAGCTCTGTCTGCAGTCTTTCATTGATCTGAAACACTAACATCTGTCCGTCCTCACCTCTTGTCTGACAATTAGCCCAGCAGACAGCTTGTCTGTCACTCAAAGAGGCCACACCCCTGGTTATGTGTAACTTTAAGCCTTAATATAATTTAAATGAGTGACTTATATAAAGATTCTTTTCCTTACCTCCTTATCACGTACACGTTTATTTCTGCTGTAAAGTTGGACATTGTAACATGGGCTCTTCTGGAGCCTCAAGTGGCCAATTGATGAACTGCAGTGTTGGTGCTTCAGCATGGGCTTCATTTCTCAGCCCTGGAGGTTGGTGCTTGTTCTCAACATGTTAGCATGCTAACACACTGAAGTGATATGAATAACATGGTGAAACATTATCTGCTATCCATCAGCATGTTATCATTGTGAGCATGTTAGCATGCTGACGTTAGCATTAGAACTGGGCGATATGGGCTTAAATTAATATTGCAATAAGACTGTGAATATTCTTTATTAATATTGCAAATTGCAAAATTAATATTGCAATATTTTTAGGAAATATCTCAATATTTTTGACCAAATAACTGGATATCAATACTGTGACAATATTGTTGGGATGACTATTGATACTTGGACAAAATATGAACACAATGAGATTTCAACAGTCTGATAAGTTCAGAAAACTACATCACTTTACTGTAAGACAGCCTTTTACAGCTCTTATGACATCACATGATATAATGACATCATCATCTGACGATATATAGTTTAGTCTCATATCACAGTAACAATGATGAGATAGCTCTGACATGAATAAAACTACAACTTCTCCTGGTGTTATAAAGCTGAACAGTTTCCACAGCTGAACGCATTTAGTGACATTCAAACACAAGACTCAATAACAGAAAACCTAATTAACTTTACTGTAAGATTAAATATACTTAAAATATGTCAGTACAAGCTCGACACAACCAAAACTATGATGTCAGAGGAAACAGGTGTTTGAGTTGTTGTTGTGTAAAGTTGTTATCTGACTTTGTTTCCTGATGACTCTGCATGTTAACATACTGAGTAACATGTTTTTATCTTCCAGCTGTCAGAGTGGTCGTGGAAGAAGACAGTGATGCTGTTTTACCCTGTTTGATCAGCACCAAGGAGGACATCTCAGGAAAGCTGTTTGACTGGAAGAAAGATGGTCAGAAGGAGGTGTTCATGTATGATGGAGGCAAGAAAGACGCCAACAGAGGTCAAGACGAGCAGTTCAAAGATCGAGTCTCACATTTTGAAGATCAACTGCAGAACGGCAACGCCTCCATAAAGATCACAAAAACAAAGATGGCCGACAGCGGGATCTACAGCTGCATTTTTCCAAAAACTGAGCCGAGACAAACCTTCTACATTGAGCTTGTTGTTGGTGAGTGCTTTCATTGAACAGTTCAAGATGTCCGCTCATTTACGGCTGCGACTGGTTCAAGAGTCCCGGATGGACTTTTGTTCAGTGGTCAGAATCCACATCTGGCAGGGCCTCGAGCCCACAGAGCTGCAGCCACATCTGGAGAGACGACCTCTGTATCAAACATGCCTGATATCAGAGACACACTGCAGATTATGTCTCTCTGTACAAAGAAGTTTCAGCCGTCTAGTAGATGAACTATGACTTTTACACAGTGTTACCTGTCTGTTTCAAAACAATCTAACATGTGTTTGTTTTGCCTTTCAGGTCAAGTCTTAACCTCTTGGGGTTCATTTTGATTTTGTGCATCTCTGCCTCTTAATATTTACTTTCATATTTAATTCACTTTAAACTGTATAATACAAAAACCACGAGGAGCTGATACATGTCCACTACATCACTGTAAAGCAAACACTCTGAGGTTCATCAGGTGTGTTGATCTTATTTAAAGCTCAGAGAGAGTTGAACTGGTAAATGATTAAACAGAGAAAAAGTACAAGTTTTCTTCTTTTTGTCTGTTTAATTTCATTTTTTAAATTAAATTAATAAATTATAATCTGGTCCATCAGGCTGAAATTCACAGGATCTCTCCCTCAACTTGTCTAAAATGTCTGAACCAAATTTTATGTTGACAGACAGAAGAGGCTCTGAGATATTTGAGAAAGTGCAGTACAGATTATCTCCAGCAGATGTCCACAGAGCTCTCTAAAACTTCTCCAAAGTTACCAAATGATGATAATAAATCCCTTTAAGATGCTGAAAAATGTCCCTCAGTGTTAAAGTTGATGATAAAAAGATGTTGTGAGTGTTTAAATAAAGATTTACATATTTATTATCATTGAATCATGTCTCCTTAAACATATAAATAAAGTTTCTCTGTTATGTGGGTGTCCCGCTGCCACAGGAAGTCCGACAACATTCACTTCCATATATGGTCACACAGGTAATTTAATTGGCTGCTAACTCAGAGTGTTTTCACGGTGCTGACTTACCATTGGATGAAAGCAGCTGTCAATAACACACATGTGGCGCTCGCGTGCAGATGCTGTCCTGTGATTGGCTGATGGAGTTAAAAGACCGTTAGCTTCGTCAGTTTAGGTCGTAGAAAGATGCTGATTGGTTAGTTCTGTTCCGGGGCGTTTACTGATTTCAGAGATACTGAACATTATTGGTCAAATCTTTTGTCGTTACTTTAAATTGACTAAAACTAAGTTTGTTTGGAAAGTTTGACGTGCGACGCTAAAAATAAACGAGGGACACAATCGACTTTTATTGTGGTGGGTTTTAGCTTCCGCTTCCGTTTAAACGAGCTAGATTTAATGGTTGGACTTTTGTCTTTAAAACGAGCCGTTGTTCGTCTATAAATGTCTGTTTTTACACCTATAAATACATTTTAACTGCGGCTACACAGGCTAGCTAGTAAGTAGCTAACTGTTTACTGCCGTAAAGTGAGACGCTGCTGTTGTAATGTCGTAAATCTTTTTTCAAGGTTCCTCAATGTGTTGATAATAACGAACGTTTGAGCTTTCAGATGAGGTGTAATATGTGTGTGTTGACTTCTGACGTCAACATGAAAATATGTTTTATGTTTATTTATTAATTTTACATTGAATTATCGGGTCACATGCATCCTCCTCACCTTATAACATTAAGAGACAGAACAGGTGAAAACATCCCAGGTGAGTCCTGATTCTGATGACGTCACTCTCCACCTCTCATTAACAGTAAATGTCTGTCATCAGCTCCACAGGCCTCAGTATCATTCAACACACTAACATCTGCTGAGCTAAACCTCTGTGTGTCATTCTGCTGAGTTACACATCTGGAGACAACAACATCTGTTCAGTTTGTGTCAGTGTTAAAGATTTACACTAAAAACTGCCTTTATATTATATTTATCATGACAGTGAGTAGGAATCGTAAATATTGTGCTTTGCTAATCCCCAGTGACAAAAAACATATTCAAAGTTATACACACTCAATATTCCAGTTTATCAGGAAACAGCTAAAACTATCCAGTCTCATTAAACAGACCAGGAATTAATCTTCATGAAGGTTTTAATGATCAGATTTAGTTTAACCTGTTTGGAGATTTTGATTGAGTCTTATTGTCAGTTTGCAGACTGTAGTTTGTGTTTCTTTTAAACTGCATTGTCTGTGTAGTGTGTTGGGATACTGAGAGGTGTTTCTAATATTTTGTCCACCCTCATTTGAAAGAAGTAACATATGAAAATAAATTAAAAAAGCCAGTTCAATGTTTCACAGCCTTCTCTTGGCTCCTGAACAGAATTTTACAAATTTTATGACTAATTTGCATTCAGAACGCATATTTTAAATGTTCCTTTTGAAGATTCAGTGTTTCACTTTTTAATTTGTTGCTAGTTAAATTTAGCAGAAATTCACTGGATATGTGCGTCTGCCATGATCCGCCAAATTGGAAGAAATTAAAATGTTCTGAAATTAAAAAAACGTCCTCACCAGTGATAACATATTTGGCGCTGTCGTCTTCACTGTTATGTGATTATTTATCAGGCCGATACATGTTGTGAACCACTTTTATAATTTGTTGTTCATACTCTGTTCACAGGTGCAGCTCAAAAGCCGTTTGTCACAATACTTACTGCAACAAATCACTGGTCTCTCCTGCAGTGTGAAGCTCATGGTGATCCACTTCCTACAGTAGAGTGGAAGGACAGTGATGGTAACACTCTTCATGCTGAGAAGCCACATATCTCAGACAGAGAAGGTCGATCATACATCACTGTCAAGACTAGTGTGACCAAGACCGACAACTACAGCTGTGTAGCTACGCAGGAGACACTCAGCCATCAGATTGGCTCTTATATTTATGTGCGCTTGGCAGGTTAGTGGTATTTAACTATTTAAACAATTATCCATGTGTTTTAAAAATTATAATGAGTTCAGACTGAACACAGAGGTAATCAGCTCAAAGTCTGTTGATGCTGAAAATGCTTCAGACTGAAGAAACTCAGAGTTTCGTTATTATTTCATGTAAATAGAAACAAAGTTCACATGACGTCCTTTAATGTTTTTTTAAGCACAGCAAATGTGTGAAAGTTGAGGAGCTGCTGTAAAGTCTTCACTGTTGATGTGTTTCTGTCATGATGTGAGTCAGAAAAAGTGTTTTAGTTGTAAATAGTTACAAACTCTCAGTAGAAGTTAAATGTGTCTGAAATATGATCCTCTGTTGAATAATGCTGCGAGCTGTAACTGAGCCTCAGGATGCTTTTTATCACTTTCTGGTTTCTTGTGTTTTTCTTTAATCTTAAACTCGCTCTGATCAACAAGCAGAGATGTGATGAACAAAAAACATCACAGAATTACATTTCTGATGCTGAAATTACATCTGATGTCATCTGTTGTTTCTATCATGTTCACAGGTGCAGCTTCAAAGCCGTCTGTCACAACCCTTAAAACAGATGATGGGGTGATGCTGCAGTGTGAAGTTCTTGGTGCTTTTCCAAAACCTAAAGTCGAGTGGAAGGACAGTTCTGGAAACATCCTTCCTGTTAAAGATCTGAAGGAAACAGAAAGAGGAGACAGCTATGACATCATCCTCCGAGCTGCTGTGACCAAGCTCGACAACTTTCGCTGTTTCGTTACTCAGGAAGGAATCAAACATCAGACTGATGCTGAGATTTATGCTTCTGTCATTGGTGAGATTCTTCTAAGTGGTGTATTAACACATTTTACTTTTTTTTTTTTTTTTTTACTTATCTTTTGTTTAGACTGAGCACAAAGCATCTACATTTACACAAGTCAAAAATGTTTCAAACTGAGTGTAAAATTCTCTTCAAATTCTAAGAACTAATTTACGCACAAACTCAGTAACAGATTTATAAATGGCTGCTGCATCTTGATCCTGACATTCTGTTGATTTAACTTCCAACAGTAAAGAGAAAGAATTTGTTAAAGTGAAGAATTCTTGTTATTCCAAAAACAAACTGTGACATTTTTTATTAGTGTCACAGCACAGCTCTCAGACTGGGTCAGAACCAGGAGACACACAGTGAACATTAATGCATCATAAAATAAAGTTAATGTCAGAACAGTTGTGCTGGATTACATCAGATTGTACAGGTGTTCCTAATAAAGTGGCCGCTGAGTGTATGAATCACTGAGAACAAAAGGGGTGTACAAGGTTTTGAAGATCCCATGTTTCATATTTCATAACATTTTTGATATTAATTTAATGTAAAAGAAAATATCCAGACAACAAATTTCATGCAATATTTTTTCTGCTCAACAAGTGTTAATGTTCAAAGTTTGTCTAAACGATCCTGATTATATTGACGAGTCAGAAATAGTGTTGGCAGTTGTAATCAGTCTCAAAGAATTTGGAGAGAAGTTAGAAATGTTTTACTTTTCTTGTCCCAGTGAAGAGAAGTAATGAACAACAACATTGTAATATTACATTTATAATCCTGTACCTGTCCTTTATAACTGATGAGTCACTACTTGTCCTCCTCACAGGTGCAGCTACAGAGCCAGGTGAGATTCTTCCTCCTCATATTGTTTTATTCAAGTCAAGTTTTATTTGATTCCAAACAACATAATGTGTGTTCAGACTGAACATCGAGACATTTAATAAGAATATCTTCTTCATTCTTTTAGTGTTTGGATGATTTGCTCTCTACATTTCTGACTGTTAATAAACCTTCAGCTCACAGGAAAAATGTCCAGCATCAGGTTACAATAGTGATCGATTCATGTTGTATGTTTCAGGAGCAGACTCACCTTTAGTGGTTCTGTGTGGCTGTGAGGTCCAGTCTGCTGCTGATCATCTGCACTGAAGTTCTGACTCTTACATTCACTTTCAATCTGTTTCAGGGTCCAACACTGGACTGGTTACGTTGTGGCTCTTAGTGTTGCTGTGGTTGTTCTAGCTTTGCTGCTTTGGAAACTCAACTGTCGGACACGTAAGTTTAAATTATGTATTTTATCAACTTATTAATGATGAACAGACGACACAACTCATTCTCACTTTTGCTTCCTGCAGACAAGAAGAAGAGCGATGGAGTAGAACCAAACCCTAATGGCCAGAATTCAACAACAGCACCACTGAATCAAGCTGATCCAGAAAAGTATCCAGCTCTACTGCCATGAAGTTCTCTGCTGTGTGTGTTTCACCATGTTGGATGATGGTGAGGACATTTTGTCTGGTCTGCTCTTATTTCAGGCTGTTTGAGGATTAAAACTTGGTTTTTAAGTTAAAAGTAATTGTAGGAGCCATGAATGAATTAGTGGGTGTTTTTCTATTAGTTACAAGGTGAAGGGATATTGTTATCTTTTGGTTATGATATTTTATTATGTGGTCATGTTGAGTAGGGGGATAGCGGATCACGTGGATGTGGGCGGGGTTATTAGTTGGTGAAGGCACCTGTTCACTTCTTTCATTTCTTCTTCACCGTGTTTTTTGTTGACCGCTATTTTTCTTTGATCGCTGTGATTACTTTGATTATGAGTTTGTGCATTTTATCATGAGTTGATCATCCTTTGCTATAATAAAAAGGTTAAACATAATTTTGAGCATCAGTGATTTCTTTTAGTAACTCGAGCCCAACCTCAGTCTCTCTGCGACTCCTTTGTTCGTTTACGTCGCTACATTTTTGTCAACAAAAAAGGCATTATTACACATACCATCAGACGGAGCAACAGAGCTGAGATCGAGAGGACGAAAGGGAAGAGGATGAAATTAAACAGACAACTGAAGCTGTAAATTAAAGGAAGGATTGCGGCTTGCATATTGACTGCTGTTTGTTCACTGGGAACAATTGCCTGTTTGATGGAGGATTGGTTTCCTCGGCGCGATGCATTCGGATGCTGAATTGACTCCATGCTGTGAAATATGAATCAACGCTCCGTCTCTGAAGTTGCTGCTGCTCCGCTGCTGTGTGTGATATGGATGATATTTGTTGGATGGATTTTGTTTCAATTGCATGAACAAATTACAAAGAGACCGCCCCTTTTGGCAGGCACCACCTGGATTCGTCAGAAAAACTGTGGGCGGGACTTATTTTGCGTGGTTTAGACGGATCTCGAGGGACATGAAACCAGAGACCTCATGCGAGGATCGAAAGCTGCTTAGCTCTGTTTGTAAAGCAGGCGTCTGTCAACAATGGGTTTGTCCTCGTGACGGTTCGAGTCCCGGCAGGGCATCCTGTACAGAATTCCTGTAATCTCTTCAACTTCCGTGTCAATAGAAGGTAGAATACTATAAACTTGTGTGTTACATGAATGTCAGGTTGGAGCATATGAGGTGGGGAAAAAATATGATTATATTTGTCATCACTGCACATTGATAATGCTTCAGTTACCTTCTTTCAAAAATGTATTCATGGCTGTGTATCAATATCAGGTGTTTGGTTTAATTTCTGATTATTTGCGTAAAGCTGTCTCTGCTCCATTTTTCTTTTTTTGACATGTGTTATGTAAATAAAGTGTCATGGACATTAGGCTGACTTCCTGTGTGCAGCATTTGGCTATTTGGGGAATTTCTTACCCAAATAGGATTTTTGTGACTCACAGCACAACATTGCCATCTAGTGGACAACGTGTATCAAAAACACCATACATGGATAGAATGGCAGCAAATCAATACTGACTACACTGCCACGCCCACCAGGTAAAACGTAGGCGAAATCTTTTCATAACTTTTCATCTTCAAGATATGAGGATGATTCTGGCTGTATGTGGAGACAGTGGTGTTAAATCTGTAGGAAAAGTTAATTAATGTAGAAGGCATGAAAACGTGTGAAAAATGGCGGCGAAAATCAGCATGGCTGACTTCCTGTTGGACTGAGGGTATGGGTGTAAATTGCTTTTTTGTGCATCTCCTCATGATACACATGCATACCGAATTTCGTTCATGTATGTGCACATAGGAAGTGTGATTGATTGATATGAAGCTCACTTCCTGTGTCCAGTGGGTGGCGCTATAGATATTACACAGTATTGATGCATAGACTTATACAGGGGGCTCCCTCTACATTCCTGAGAGATTAGGTGGAGATGGGAATAACATTGTTACATTATACTAATGTAAAAGACACAGAAGACTTTGTTATCATCCTTTACATTTACAGTGCAGTGCTGAACTTAGAGGCCCTCTGCAGCAAAATAAATGAATAATAATACATTCAGACATAAAGGTGCAAACACCAACAGAATACAATCAGAACAAAGATAACATGTAGGCAGGAAGACAAGAGATACATCTGTAACACCTCCACTTCATAGGTCCGGAGATTTCATGGGAATCGGTGGTATTCATCTCAGCGAATACAGACAAATTATTTTCAAACTGCTATTTAAATGCACTGTATTCAGAGAGGGAGACACGTACAGATGTAGGAACAGAGATTAAAAACATTAAGGTCAATGTGTGAAAGTCTGAGAGATGATCGGGAAATGATGTTTTATGAATGAGTGTTTTAAACAGACACTGTGTAATTCTGGAGGAATTCAGAGTCAGAATTATAATATCAGAATCAGAATTCCTTTATTTTTCGCAAACAGGGATTTTTTTGGTCACAGCAGCCAAAGGACAGAAATATTACAAAAAACAATATTAATATTAAAAAAATAAACAATATAATAAAATTTACAATATTAATGACATAATAACACAAATTGTTTCCATCAGTGAATCAACAAGATGTGCTCAAGGAGGAAAATAAGCTTCAAGAACACTGTGTGAAGCCAGACTGGTGGCAGGGTCCGCCACGTGTGTCAACTGTGTGGTGCTTTAAGGTCAGTTTGTTTATTTAGCAGAACATAAATCAGTCACTGAAGATCTTCCTCTTCTGGTGCAGAGTGGATCCTTTGACTCATCAGAAGTTCTGTACCGCTGATACTGATGATGGACTCGACACAAACTGACAGCAGGGGGAGCTGCGCATGTCTGTTGGTACTCAAAAAAAAAAAAAAAAAAAAGAGAGAGAGAGAGAAAAGAAAAGGAAAGAAGGCGGTTCCTGCAGTTTACTTATTTAACTGCAGGAACTAGAAAAGCTTGACTGGGAGGAACAAAGACTGTGAATGTGGCATCTGGTCCAGATGGTCACTGAGGTATCGGACCGTGAAGGCAGCACAGAGGTAAGAGAGCCACAGGAATAACATCAGGATACTAACATGTCGGGCTGTCCAACCGTTTAGTTTATCTCCTGATCTCATTCGTCACTCAACACTTTTTGCGTAATCAACCAAGGAAGTCACATTAAAACCGTGAACAACTGGTGGAAACCTGGAAAATAAGTGCCGTTATATTTATACTTAAATAATAACTCGTCCAAAAGCAGAACTAAAGCCTTGTTTCCATCCTGTCGTCTGATTCTGTCCACTTCCGTTCGTTACACAGTAAAACTTAAACTTTTTACTATCAGGAGCTGTGAATCGTACCAAAAGAAACACCATGCTGTCCGTTTTTCCCTTTACCCTAAAAAGAACATTTACTGAATTACAATAGCGCACTGTAAATGACAACAGATCAATATTGTTATAGTGTCTGGGGTGTAGTCCCTGTCACGGGCCTCCCAACTAAGCCACGAGGTCGAGTAATGCCTGCAGAGCTCAGACAGGATTGGTTCGAGGCAGATCAGAGGAACTACAAAAAGATTCTGCTGCACTGAAAGTCCTTCAGAGCCCAGTGGCCTCCATGATTACTAAATGTAAGAAGTTCTGAACAACCAGGACCCTACTTTCCAATAACACTGTTTAATATATTCCATAAACATTTTAATATTTTACTATAATCTAATAATTCGCTGTAATATTCGCTCCTCCTAATTCTCATATGAACTTATTTTTATATTGTTTATATTTATTTTCTGCATCTTTGTTTCTGTGTTTTATGAATTCCCTGTCAAGTGTATTTTTATTTCTGCAGACATTTTTTAATCCCTTATTGATCCATGGACTGTCTGAATCATTTTGTTTTTTTATTCATTTGTTTTATTGGACATTTTTTGTCACAACAATTTGAATACCCTTAAGAATATTTAATCTGCTTTGTCAAGGTTTTCTTCTCTATATAGTTTTTCCCAGTTTTGGTTTAGAAATAGATTCGTTGACTCGTCTGTGCTCCAGTTTAATGTCCTGCTTTTCCTTCTGGCAGTCACTGTGTGACTGTAAACTCTGGTAGGTGCTCACTGATCAGGTCATTGATCAGTAATCCACTATCTATCTGGTGACTTTAGGATGAAGCCTCAAACTGCTCATTGTATTGATAAAGTCTTCAGTTGGTTTGTGGACACTTGGATTAAACATATCTATATTAAAATACTCACAGATGAACGTGACCTTTTGATTTCACACTGTAAACATTTAATACTCAAAATTTTCAATATGGGTCGAGCAGCTGAGTTCAGGACACAGACAAGATTTATGCTTATTCAATCTGTTCCCGCTCCGCTGACTCTGTACAGCTGCTGGTAGTGAGTTTAGGGCAGACTGCAGTCTCAACATTTTTTTTTTTTTTTTTTTTTTTTTATTCGTCTTTTTACTTTGAAATCCGGAGGGATACCTTCTTGATACCTTCAGTTTATTACCGGGAATACGGGAATAATTACTGTAAAAGTATCGTCTTCATGGTTCTGATTGTGAGATTGCAGTCTGACCCACAGTCGGTACCAGCAGCTCTTCAGAGCGGTGTCATTACGATTACCGTAAATGTTAGTGCGCACTGAAAAGAAAGGTGATTTGACCAAGCAAACGCGAACCACGGCTTGCTTGACCACAGTCGGCTGCCGTAGGTGACGCGCCCCCCGGAAACCCGGAAGTTTTTTCGTCTGTCTGTTCTGTTGGTACCTGCCTGACACACCGTGTGGACTTATCGCCCCGAGCTCCGCATCCCACGCTCGTTTTAAAGTTTAGGAAGTGTTGAAAAACATCCGAGATTTTGTTTTTAATATCTCAGTTAATGGTGGTCAACGTGATACCTTTGTGAGTTAAACTGTGAGCATGTTTGGAGTTCTGCTATTCTGTGTCTGGCTGCTGACTCCATCTGCAACGGCACTTGGACATGAAAGCGGTAAGAAAGTTACTTTGCACAGCACAATAGTAAAAAATAAAGTGTATAATTAAAAGGTAAGAAATAGAATAGAACTCCTATATACATATGAACATAATATTGCACAAAATTAACATTAACATGAATTATAACCAGTGTGGCAGTGAATTGTTATTTACAAATAATAATGAATATGGGTATTTATACAAATTGGCCATATAGTGCAAACCAAAAATGAGAAATTAGTTATGTATGCTACTGGGAGCAGTGCTGGTTGTACAGTCTGACAGCAGCAGCAGGAAGGACCTTCCTTACTTCTCCTTCACACAGGGTGTGTCAGTCTCTCACTGAAGGAGCTGCCCCGTGCTGTAATAGGAAAGAAAAAGGACCTGAGCTTCCTCAGCAGATAGAGTCTGCTCTGACCTTTCTTGTATGTCACTGCAGTGTGATCAGTCCAGTCCAGCTTATTGTTCAGGTGAACTTCCTACTTTTAAGATGTCACCATCTCAATGTCTGTTCCCAGGATGTTCACCTGTGAGCAGGGTTGTCTGTGCCTGCGGAAATCCACCACCAGCTCTTTGGTCTTCCCGGCGTTGAGCTGGAGGTGGTTCCACTGGCACCAGTCCACAAAGTCCTGAATAAGTTGTCTGTAGGCTTTGTCGTCCCGTCCCTGATGAGGCTGACAATAGAAGAGTCGTCAGAGAACTTTTGTAGATGGCTGTGGGGTGATTTGTGGGAGAAGTCTGCGGTGTACAGGGTGAACAGGAAAGGGGCCAGGACTGTTCCCTGTGGGGCCCCTGTACTGCAGATTACTGTGTCCGACATGTAGTCCTGAGTCCTCACATACTGTAGACCGAGCAGATGATGACAAAAACCAATTGTTTACCAGTTGAACATCATGAAAGTTTTGCAATTGATTGCATATTGTTTTTTTTATGTTTTACTCTTAGAATGTTAAGTCTCAACTTTTCTTGAGTCCAGGTTGTATATAAATAATCTGACTACCATTTAACATACTTTGAACTGTTCTTTATAGCAATTGAGGTGACATGTAAATGTGTTATATGATCTTTTGCTTTACCCTGATGGCTCGCTATGAAACGTAATGATTCAAAAATGCTTTGTCTTACAGGTGTCAACAAAGTGTTCGTGAAAGAACACGATGATGCTGTTTTACCCTGTTCCCTCCACACCGGGGAGAACCTCGAGGAAATCCTCTTTGACTGGAGGAAAGATGGTCAGAAGGAGGTGTTCTTGTATGATGCAGGCCGTCATTACAACAATGGCCGTCCAGGTCAAGATGAGCAGTTCAAAGGTCGAGTCTCACATTTTCAAGATCAACTGATTAACGGCAAAGCCTCAATAAAGATCAACAATGCGAAGATGGCTGACAGCGGGATCTACAGCTGTGATTTTCCACGTCTTCAGCCGAGACAAACCTTCTACATTGAGCTTGTTGTTGGTGAGTGCTTTCATTAAACAGTTGATATTAAAGTTTGTCTTTGCAACTTCTGCGTTGTGCTGAAGGTTGGTCATTAGTTAATGTTAGCAGACTCCATTTCCAAACTAACGTTAGCTACTGTTGCTCTCTGTTAGCCGAGCAAATAGAGGCACTGAGAACATGCGTAAAAATCACATCGTTTCGACTATTACCATATTAATGAGCCACCCTTTTGTAGTGGGTGACATGTTCCCTCATTACCATGACCACAGACTGTAGTTCATTTTGACTCAGTCACACAGACACACACACACACACTGTCCAGATACCACAGATACACATGAGGGCACCACCTTAGTCTCCCTCTAAAGGAAATTTGTGGTCAAAGCTAACTGAAGCTCACGTCATATTAATATAACTCAAAGACTATTAAAGTTAAAGGTAGAATCAGTAGGATTTTGTCCCAGCTGTTCCTGAACGCACCACAAAGACAGCTGATTGTTGAGTCTCATTCCCAGGACGTCACATAGACACATGTTGGGTTGTAAAGCGTCCGAGTAGCAACAAAGAGAGAAAATCAGAAACTCTCTGCAGATACGAGACACTAACACGCCTTTTCTCCACATTCCAGCCTCCCTCTCTGTCTGTTCACGGCTTCTTACGGCTTTGTCTCGTCTCGCTGCGTCTGCCGTGTGTAATGTGCACCGATATATTGAAATATGTCTTGTGATGTCGGGAAGGCAGCGTGTGATGACGCCAAAAAAAAAATCCTTAATTCCCCTCAAATGCCGCGCCAACTTCGCTGCATCGTCAGATCCAGTGTGAATCCAGCTGCCAAGAGGTGCTTCCGCCTCAAGTGCCCGAGCATGACGTAGCACTGATACACGCAACACGTTACGCAAATCGACATTTAGGAAATTGATAAGTGTGGTGCTGTCTATCAAGCTAAATTGGTCAGATTCAGACACATCATGCGTGTTCTTTCTAGACGATCATTCAAACTTGCAACTAAGTGACGAGGCTGAGAACATGTGACACGTTCATATCATCCATGCAGTGTGTGAATACCAATGTTCCTCCTTGTCTTTCAGAGGTTTCCTTTGAAGACCGATCAGGAGAAATCCCTGGTGAGTGATGTTACTGATCTGTACATCTGCAATCTTTATCAGCTACTGGAACTCAAACACACACACAGTTCACTCTAAACTACTTGGTATTGTTAATTCAAGCCTCTACAGCCTATTTAACTCTTATGACTCCATATGTATTTTCTAACTGTAAGAACACTTAAACTCCTCTGTTTTCTTAAAGTCAGCTGCACTGAACAACATTCTGACTGATCACTCGAAGCCGATGTAGCATCTGAGCTTAAGATATTTCTGAGTCAGCTCATATTGATCCAGTACAGTGTTAGTAGATGAAAAAGTTGTTGGCTCACATTGCAGATGTAGAAATCAGTGACATCATCAGGTAATTGCCGCTGATTTCTCCTTTTCTGGTGATGATAAGAAACTTTTCTGTGTTCATAATTAAGTTATGATTCTGATTTGAATTCAACTTGTTATAAGTTAAAAGCAGATGACACGTACAGTGATGATGAATCTCTTTCTATTTTTTTTTTTCATTCAATCAATTGATGGTTTAGGTTTTCACAAAACAGTGAGAAGTTTATTAGGTTTAAGAAACTGGTACCAGAAAATATTTTATATATATAATTATATAACTTCTATATATATAATTTTTGTTGATAAACCAACAGTTATCAAATGTTCATCGATTGATTTAGATGATCTACAGAAAATTACATGTTTAACATATTTTCATCACCACTTTAGAAATACTTTTTATATCTGACGTATGTATCATAAAACACTGCCCAGGTGTGTAGTCCGTACTCACTTTTCTGTTTGTCTTTGTTCATCTCACACACAAACACAGTTTATTCCACATCCTCAGTCATTGGAAGGATAAACACAACGCAAAGCCCTTTTTGTATATTTATTGCCATAGTTGTTCTTAACATGCTTTTGTTTATATGATGTTCACAGGTACATGCCCCGAGCCATACATCAGAACACTTGATGACACAAAGCATGGGCTGCTGCTGCAGTGTGAGGTTCGAGGAGCTTCTCTACAGCCTAAAGTCGAGTGGCAGGACAGCGCTGGAAACATCCTTCGGTCTGAGGAGCTTCAGGTCTCAGAGAGAGGAGGCCTTTACTACGTTACCCTCAACATCACTGTGACCAAGACTGACCGCTACCGCTGTGTGGTCACTCAGGAGAAGATTGGCCATCAGATTGATGCTGAGACCTATGTGCCTTTCTGTGGTGAGATTCCTTTGTTGGTGGTTTAATCATCAAATGATTTTGATTCGGGCTGGGCGATATCGGCCTGAAAATTGAATCTCAGATATTTTCACACCCAACTAAATTTACAATTTGATTAAAATCATTTTCCTTCTCAAAAACAAACTACAAACGACAAAGAGATTATTAAAAGTATTGCTTTTATTGTAAACAAAATGGCCCTGCCATTGTAAACAGTGCACCTTCAAACTCACTTAAAATATAAATATATGTGTCCCTTTTTGATAAAATGCTTTTGTAAACCTGAATTTAACATGTCAGATTGAATGCAATTACCCCAGTTTCCTCATTGGGATTGATAAAGTGTGAACAAAACTTTCATTAGACACATTTATTGCAGATAAATAAAAAGGTGCCTTTTGTATACAAAAAATGATTTTTCGTCCTTGAAGATATGTAAACAAAATTAAACATCTGCATGCATTGCATAGTAAACATCACATGTTGGTAGATGTAGAGGACATGAGGTGTGCGCTTGCCGTCTTTAGTTTCAACATTTCCTTTTTACACACTTTTGGCAAAGAAGACGAGCCTGTCTGCTTCCTCTGGCTTGAGACATTCCCCGTTGCGGCTTCGTAGCACACACCTGGGGTCGAACGTTTTCAGCATGTGGATGAACCCCGGTGTTTCCACTGTATACATGGGCACCATGTCTTCAGTGATTAAACTTTCGATTCCACTAATGTTGGCTACTTTTTAGCGGGTGTTTGTGGGCTACTGCGGTCTTGTGCATCTCATAATGAACATTTGTCCAGATCTGCTGCATGCGTCTGTTTGAGATGCTGAAATAAATCAGCCGTGGTTTGTTCAAGGTCTGATGAGACTTTGCCTTTTTGGGAACAATCTCTTGGTCTGCTGCCATGTTGTTGTGTTTGTTTCTCTGTGGGAAGTAAATGCGGGACGGAGGGCAGAGCCCTTATGAACTACGGGAGCCCATGAGGCGGCGGTGGTGGAGCAAGTTAAAGAGAAACTCAATTTCCTTTTTAAAAATCTTCATAAACAACAAACATATTGAAGTCTCCTTGGGCAAGATACTGAACCCCAAACTGCTCCTGATGTGCTGGTCGGCACTTTGCATGGCAGCCACCACCATCAGTGTATAAGTGTATGTATGAACTAAAACTAAAGCATCTGATAAATGCCCTAAATGTAGATGTAACTCGAATTAATCAATTTTACCGATTTATCGCCCAGCCCTAATTTTGTGTTATTAGTTTTTGAAGATTGACACCTTTAAATGTTGGTCTGTGTAGTCTATGTTCAGTGTGCTGTCCATGATATGCAGTAACACTTTGAGTTTTACATGATCTCTTTGTGATGTGTTTCAGAGAACCTCTGTGAGGACTGCTCCAGCAAAGTGGTCACTGGATGGCTGGGTGGAATCGCTGTAGGAGCTGTACTTCTTGTTGTAGTTCTTGCTGTGCTTAAAGCTACAAAGCGCATCACACTCCACTTTAATTGAGGTAAGTTAATGTATATGTATCAATATATATCAACACATCATGTGCAGACATCAACATTACAGAAACATCCAGACAGTTTGTTTTTGTCTCCTCAGAGTTGAACCTTTCTGTCTATTTACATGAGGCCTCTGGTTCTGATACTGAGCAATTAAATTGAAAGAAAAGTAAATACACTCACAACAATATTGATTAAGTCCCATCAAACATCATATCAAACATATTAAAACATCAGCTTCAAAGCGTTGTTGATATTTTTGAATTTTATGTCATCTGGTTTATGACCAAAATGTTGTGTTTCCAGGTCATAGACCTTCAACTAGGTGTATCTGTTCTTATTAAATCAATAAACTACGGAGTGATCATTACCTTTAACAGATCAGTACTTCAAGTAACATGGGTTTATGTGTATGGCTGAAACGAAGCAAAAAAGTTGACCTCATTTAATATGTATGTTTCTTTGTTTTCTACAGCTCCTTGTCATCGGGAAACTGGTATTTAACCACCTGCAGAGACCAAGTTCAGTTCACCTGCTTGATTCCTTTATCTGTTGTAAAGGTGTGTGAAAATACAGCATGTACATGTTCAGCCAAATATGCATTCTACAGCCTTATAATAGATCTTTGTGAAGTTATTGGTCAGACTTACAGAGTGGATTTGACAAATGGATGAGGTTCTTTATTACAATATGAGGCAGCTCAGCAACATTAAATGTCTACAGATTCCTAAAGTATAACAAGACTGAAGGTTCACAAAGATCTCCAAGGGCATTTGTACTGTTACGAACATTGCATCACCTAAAAACCAGCGATGGAGCTACATACACAGCTTAACACAACAGGTGTACTCTGTGATAAATAATGAGATGACAAACTTAAAAAGGGACCTGATTAAACTTAAGTGACTTACAAGAAGTTTATTGTGGGATCATATTGGTCATAGAAGCTCAAAAGTATTTATTCCAAAAGCTCAGGGTTCAACCAGAAAGGTGATTCTGAGTAATCAAGTGACCTGTCAGACAAACAGCTTCATGGTGCTGAGGCTCTTTTTTTAACTTGTAGGTTGATCATGTTGTGCCTTTTTTAAAAACAAACTTTGGTGTAAGACAAAGGAAGCTTCAGAAACAAAGCAATAATGGTTGATACCCTGAATGCTGAGGATTAGCAGTGTGAATAAGCTGGTGGGAAGGGACTTCAGTGTGAGCCCTGGACCAAGAGCGAGTAACAATCCAGATGAGAAAAGAGACAACACTAATTATTTATTTTTATATCTGAGAATGTTACAAACATGAATGAAAATTCTAAGACTTGTAATTGAAAAAAATCCCTTCTCTTCCATCATTTGCATTCCAATGAAATGGTACAGAAGCTGTTGTACGTTTTGTTTGTTAACAAGTTTTACTGCCTTTTATTCATGATAAAGTCTTCTGGATTGGAGATGGTTCTGTACATTTTATTGATATTACTATAAAGCAGCAACACAGATCTGTGTATGACACATTTTACAAAGAGCCAGTGACCAGATCTCTTCTTTGGTGCCTTCGATCACTCCGCTGTCTTCTGACTGTAAATCTGTGCCATCGATGCTGAATGTTGAACCGTCACTATGATTTCTGTGATGCAGTGACGGTGTTAAACTTGTTTGTACTGTCTTCTGTAAATGTGTTTGTCAGTGTACATGTATATTTATATGATATTTAAGATGAAGATGAGTTATTTATGAATAAATAAATTATCTTCCTACAAAAATAAATTGTTTTTCTTGTGTTATTGGGGAGTAAGAATACCTTCAGGTGTAAGCGGCACCAATAGGGGCTGTGACTGTGCGTAATGGCCGTGCCACATGATACAGCCGCTGCTTTGGAGTTGCTAGAGGACATTACCAAAGGGCAGTTTAGTCTAAAACGAGCTTTCAAGGACCGAACTGATGTTCTGGCCCGGGATGATGAAGCTTATCAAGCAGAGAGAGCGCAGGAATCCCCTCTTCTCGCTCACACTCAGAAGAGCTTCTTGGCCTGAAATGTGATTAAGCTTCAACGTGATCAGAATTAGGATGGTAAAATTAATTAATTAAATAATCAATGAATTAAATCCTTAAATGCGCTATCAATTTTATTAATAGATTCATTAACTAATGGTTTATTTAATTAATCAATCAGTTAACAGACTGACTGACTGAATTCGTGTGAAATTGCATGCCTTCATAAGTCTCTGCTTTTATTTTGAAATCTGTTCTGGTACTGCATTACCGTAATATCCGCTATATACAGGCACAACAAAATAACTGGGGGCTAGTTTGACCGGGGTTTTCGGAGTGGAGGCGGGTTTGACCGCAGTATATAGAGAGTCCATCAGCGAGGTGAAGTCCTCAGAGGACATCGACAACTATGGAGCTTCTTCCTCTCGTGTGTCTCTGTCTGCTGAGCTGCTCTGGAGACGGTAAGAAAACTGATCATCATCACTGACAGCTTTTCATTCTCACTTTAGTTCACCTGAACAGCGGAACAATGTGGAAACATGCTGGATGTTAATCAGGCTGCTTCCTGCTTTAGTGAGCACGAGACACCTGCGCAGCGCCCGGTGACGTCACATGAACCCTGATAATCAGCACACATTGATAGTATTGATTGGATTGATGCTGTATAATGATGTGGCGTCTTCACTAGTGTTGAGTGTGTGTGTGTGTGTGTGTGTGTGTGTGTGTGTGTGTGTGTGTGTCTGCAGATCTTAGTGGTTTCTGATAAACTCTTGTTCTGACCTGAAACCTTGGACCTTTGGACTCGCTAAACAAACTTGTTTTTTTTAATGTTGCTACTTTTTTTCGGGTCTTTGAACTCTGAATACAGTTCTGTTTGGCAAGACTTCATAAAATCTATCATATCATTAAAATAAACAATTATATATAATTAAAAACGGCAAATTCATGGTTATAAAACTTTATTTAACAGTCATTCACTGTTAACAAGCAATAAAATACTTTATAAACGACCTATCCGCTCTGCCCACAGTTGGCTCCAGCAGCTGTCTGCTGGTTAATGTTCATCTGAAACAGCAGCCTGTGTCCCTCAACTGGGGTCTGTTAGTCCCATTAGCTGCACAGCAAGCCTTAATAATTATCTGATGTTTGCATGAAAACTTAAGTGAAACACCACAAACAGCGCTAAGATATCAAGGTCAAGATATAGCCCAGCCCTGAAGAGGCGTCTGTAGCTCAGAAACTGGAAGGTAGCTGGTTCGATTCCCTGGATCCTGCAGCTGCCGAGGTATCCTTGAGCAAGACTGAGCCCCAAATTGCTCCTGATGAGCAGGTGACACCTTGCATGGCTGCCTCTGCCGTCAGTGTATGAATGTGATGAGTGTTATCAAGCACGTTATTGAGCGATGAGTAGACTGGAAGTCTGGAAGAAATGCAAATCCATTTACTCTTTACTCTCGTTAGCCTGTTAAGCCTCTCGGAGCCGTTAGCTTGGCCGTAGACTCTCAGATTTAAATGATAAACCTGAGAAACATCAGTGAACATGTTCTGTTCAAACAGAATTCCTCTGCAGTGTGAAGCTGTATTTTGATGTCCTAGAAAGTTCAGTGAACACATTTGAATGACAAAGTTAGAAAAACTGTTGCAGCTGTGGAACAGGGCAGTTTGGCGGTTTGTCTTCGAATCCAGTTTAATAAATCTAGATCTGAAATTAATAGAACTGCAACTTCTCCTGGTGTTATAAAGTGTTTCCACAACTCAACAGAACTCAAAGGCTCGATAACAAAAATGGTTTAACCTCATTAACTATAAGGTTTAAATAAACCTAAAATATGTCAGTACAAGCTCGACACAACCAAAACTATGATGTCAGAGGAAACAGGTGTTTGAGTTGTTGTTGTGTAAAGTTGTTATCTGACTTTGTTTCCTGATGACTCTGCATGTTAACATACTGAGTAACATGTTTTTATCTTCCAGCTGTCAGAGTGGTCGTGGAAGAAGACAGTGATGCTGTTTTACCCTGTTCCCTCACCACCGTGGGGAGCCTCGCAGGAAAGCGCTTTGACTGGAGGAAAGACGGTCAGAAGGTGGTGTTCATGTATGATGCAGGCATTCATTCCAATAACGGCCGTCCAGGTCAAGATGAGCAGTTCAAAGGTCGAGTCTCACATTTTCAAGATCAACTGAGGAACGGCAAAGCCTCGATAGAGATCCGAAATACGACGGTGCCAGACAGCGGGAACTACAGCTGTGATTTTCCACGTCTTCAGCCGAGACAAACCTTCTACATTGAGCTTGTTGTTGGTGAGTGCTTTCATTAAACAGTTAAAGATGTCCGCTCATTTACTGCTGCGACTGGTTCAAGAGTCCCAGATGGACTTTTGTTCAGTGGTCAGAATCCACATCTGCTCAAGGTGCATCTACTAAATACTGACTCATGCAGTCACTTATGTTACATCATATATTTTTAATTAATTGACATTAATTTGTGGAAATCACAAATTACTTTGACATGAAATAGTTTTTTTTGTATTGTTTTGTTTAGTTTATTTTTTGTATATTGGACATTATTCCATCTATAAAAGCAAAATGAATGTGAATACTGTGACAATATTGTAGAGATGACTATTGTTACTGTCCACAAAATATGAACACAATGAGATTTCTGATCAATAATCATCATTAATGTGGATATAATGGCTAAAGTATCAGAACAAACAGAAAACTACATCACTTTACTGTAATACAGCCTTTTAAAGCACTTATGACATCACATGATATAATGACATCATCATCTGACGATATACAGTTTAGTCTCATATCACAGTAACAATATAAAATTGAGATGTAGCCCAGCGCTAGTTAGCATGCTAAGCCTCACAGAGCTGTTAGCTTAGCTGAAGACTTTCAGATGTGTCCAATAATAAATCAGAGAAACATCAGTGAACATAATTCTGTTTAAACAACATAATTCTCTGTCATGTGAAGCTTTAATCTGATGTCCTTAGAAAGTTCAGTGAACATATTTGAATTCCAAAGTGAAACAACACGTGTGTTCAGCTGTGGAACAGGAGAGTTTGGTGGTTAGTTGTGTCTTTGAATCCAGTCCAATAAATCAACATCTGACATGAATAAAACTACAACTTCTCCTGGTGTTATAAAGCTGAACAGTTTCCACAGCTGAACACATTTAGTGACATTCAAACACAAGACTCAATAACAGAAACCTGATTAACTTTACTGTAAGATTAAATATACTTAAAATATGTCAGTACAAGCTCGACACAACCAAAACTATGATGTCAGAGGAAACAGGTGTTTGAGTTGTTGTTGTGTAAAGTTGTTATCTGACTTTGTTTCCTGATGACTCTGCATGTTAACATACTGAGTAACATGTTTTTATCTTCCAGCTGTCAGAGTGGTCGTGGAAGAAGACAGTGATGCTGTTTTACCCTGTTCCCTCAGCACCAAGGAGGACATCTCAGGGCAGGTCTTTGACTGGAAGAAAGATGGTCAGGAGGAGGTGTTCCTGTATGATGCAGGCATTCATTACAATGAAGGCCTCACAGGTCAAGATGAGCAGTTCAAAGGTCGAGTCTCATTTTTTAAAGATCAAGTGGGGAACGGCAACGCCTCGATAAAGATCACAAAAACAAAGATGGCCGACAGCGGGAACTACAGCTGTGATTTTCCACGTCTTCAGCCGAGACAAACCTTCTACATTGAGCTTGTTGTTGGTGAGTGCTTTCATTAAACAGTTAAAGATGTCCGCTCATTTACTGCTGCGACTGGTTCAAGAGTCCCAGATGGACTTTTGTTCAGTGGTCAGAATCCACATCTGGCAGGGCCTCGAGCCCACAGAGCTGCAGCCACATCTGGAGAGACGACCTCTGTATCAAACATGCCTGATATCAGAGACACACTGCAGATTATGTCTCTCTGTACAAAGAAGTTTCAGCCGTCTATAGTAGATGAAATATGACTTTTACACAGTGTTACCTGTCTGTTTCAAAACAATTTTAAAAGACAGAACAGGTGAAAACATCCAAGGTGAGTCCTGATTCTGATGACATCACTCTCCACCTCTACAGATGTTTCTGTAAATGTCTTCTCAGGCCTGTCAGTCTAAACACTTCCATCTGTGGGCCTGAACCTCTCTGTGTTGAACTGACTGGGATCAGTCGTCACTGAAAGGTCGACACGTTTATTATATTATAGTTATACAACAACATCTTTTAAGTCCAAGAAGCCTGTGTGTTATTAAATCTAATACTTTTATTCAGATTGTCTAATTACATGAAGAAGTTGTCTCCGACTGTATCTGGTCTCATATCACAACAGCTATGTATATGGTATATTTTGCTCAGCCCTAGAAATATTGGACCATCCTTAACGAAAGGAAAGGAGATAATGCCGTCCCACCCCTCCTTGCAGCATGAGCATTTTAAGAAGCACACCATTTTTTCGCCATCACATGATGCCTTGCAGCCTATTATAAGAGCAGATAGTGTCTCTTTAGCGCTGCAGTTGTCTTTTCCTAAGCCCTCTTTCCTTCACCTCATAATTCTTTTTTCATCAAAGTCAAGGAAAAGTGTTTAGGAAAAGTCCTGATGTAATTTTGTGTGACAATGTGACTGCAGCCTAGATACTTAAACAGTTGTTCACAGGACTGAAACAAGCTTTGGAGCTTCAGCATCATCCATCCATCTCTTGGTGCTTTGAATTGTATTGTGAGTGCAGATACTGAGAGATGTTTCTGATATTAAGTCTACCCTCATTGACTTTAGACACTAAAATAACATTTTAAGAATAAATAAAAAACACACCAGTGAAATATTTCATAAGCTTCTCTTGGCATCAAGGCCGAATTCAAACCGTTTTCATCGAGGCAGCATTATTAAAATATGTGTCACGAACATAATTAAGACTCAGTGTGTGTGCATACCTTTGAAAAGTCTGTTTGATATTTTATTACAATTTTTAAATATTATAGCTCAAAGTTAGCAGAAATCCACAGTAAATGTGTGTCTGCCACGACAGGAGCCAGAATCTGCCTCAAACTGGAAAAAGTTGTAAAGGTGCTATAATTGTCCTTTGTAATCTAATGTTACTGTTCACAGGTGCAGCTCCAAAGCCATATATTGATATCCTTAAAATGACAAAGAACTGGATCCTGCTGCAGTGTGAAGCTCATGGTGATCCACTTCCTACAGTAGAGTGGAAGGACAGTGATGACAACACTCTTCCTGCTGAGGAGCCACAGATCTCAGAAAGAGGAGGTCGATCATACATCACTGTCAAGATTACTATGACCAAGACCGACAACTACCGCTGTGTAGCTACGCAGGAGACACTCAGCCATCAGGTTGCTGCTGTGATCCCTGTGTATATCCAAAGTTAGATTCTTCCTAGTTGTGATTTCATAATTGAAAAATGTTAATGTTTTACTGAGTCTGCTCATGGGGATTGGAGAGATAATTAGACGAGTCTGCTGAGAAATAACAGAAACTGGATGGTTAATTTTTAAAAACTCTCTCTCTCTCTCTCTCACTCACACACACACACACACACACACGTGTTGATGGCTGACAGAACCGGTTCAGTACAGACCAACAGAATCTGAGCTGTTGAGTGAGTAGAAGAGGAAACAGAACAGAATCTGACATGACGCTGATCTGAAGTGATGAGTTCTGATGAGTGATGATAACAACACGAGTCATTAAACATTGTTTTAACTCATTCTTACTAAATATTCATTAAACGTTAAAGACAATAAATCACTTTTAGTACTGTTGAATTATCAGATTATATAATATTGCTTGAATAAATAAAGTTATTGTAATAATAATGTCAAACTGGTTATGTCTCGTTACTCTGATATATTATTATAAAACACGTTCCTGCATCTACAAAGACAAAAACAGAACGACACCTGCTGAGCCTTCACACTGTGTTAGTAGTTTTCTTCCTGCGGACAAGAAGAATGGTGGAACCAGAACTGACCCAGACTCAGCAACACCATTTACCTGAGTTCACCTGTGTGTGTTTCCACCATGCTGGATGATGGTGAGGACATTTTGTCGGCTCTTCTCTTATTTCAGGCAGTTTGAGGATTAAAACTTGGTTTATGGTTAATGTTGTGTTGAGGCAGACAGTTGAAAATGAAAGCTCATGTATCTCATTAACACGACCTCAATCGGTCCCTGAACTAAACCAACTGTTTTTATAAGATGTGCTCATAATGTGTAACTTATCAGGATCATAGACAGTAAGATCACAGCATGTCTGCTCCCTGAACTACAGAGCTGACTTACTGACTTAAGAAGAAGAAGAGGAAGAAGGAAATGTTTTAAAGACACACTGTGGAATTATTTCTCCCATCTAGCGGTTAAATGTTATTCTGCATCTCTAGCGCCTCGCGTTTTCAAACGTGCGTTGCAGCCTGTTGGAACTACGGCAGGCGGGATGTGTCAAGATTCAAGAAGCTGTGACAACAACATGTCTTCAAACAGCACTTCATCAAGTTTAGTTTCAGGTGATGAGGTACGTTATTTCAGACAAACTTCAAACTGCAGCTGACGAGCGCGTCTGGCTAAGCTCCTTCTCCGTTCCACAGTCACGCTGGCTCTGAGTGAAAACGCCTTTAGCCTTATCTGTACCACGTAGAGCTTTTTGTCCCTCTCACCAGTTCATCGTTTTTTATAGAGCGGAAGGACATGGAAGCCTCCGTAGAGCTCGCCCGTCCTATGGAAATACAGAGAAGTGATTCTTCCCTCAGGAGGATCAGTGAGATTGTTGGCAGAGATCATTTTACACCAATGAGGACTTATTTATGAATGAAGACGCTGATTTGAGGTGATAAATTACTTAAAACACGACACAGTGTACTTTTAATATCTTTTAATATAATTTCATGCCCCTGTAAAGCACTTTGAGTTGCCTTGTGTCTCTTTGTAATTAAAGTCAAACCTCATGTAGTTTTGTGTTAAAGCGCTCAGTGAACTACATCGTCTCATCAACACACCTCACCGACACCAACATGGAGCCAACTGGGTTCAGAAAAGGTCGTAAAAAAGATGAAGATCACACTAAATCTGCTCATATTGACTTATTCAAATATGGAATGTATTTATTCTCAATCATTATTAGTTATGTGTTGATTGTTATGAAATACAACTATTAATTATTATTTTAGAAAAGTTAAGGGTGATTTGCATATTGTGTAAAACAGAAATATACTTTTAATACAAATTTCTCCTTTAATCCCAAAAACAATTCACATTAGATCTTAAAAGGTCTTTTACATCCTTTGATTGTGGTGAAGTTTAGTTTTCAGTAACTTCAAGTTTCTTTCTTTCCTAAATGTTTGTGAATTCATGAAATGTCTATAAATAAATAAAAATGTTTTTATTAAGCTTTCAGTCCATGTCATTTTTTATTATCCTTTAAATTGTGCCCCAGATTATAAAATCAGATTCAGACACATGTTTTCACTGATAGTTGTGTCATATCTCCTCTGGGTATGATGTCGCCATTCTTTATTCTGGTGTGATCTTCAAACATCTTGAGGGTTTCACAAAGGTCTCTGTGTGTTTAATATGTTAGACTGATATCACAAATGTCTCCAGAGTCAAAAGTTCAAATAATGTCCCCGATTACCAAAATTCACCTGCAGATATTTCTGTTAAAATGGAGATAAAGTCAAAAGTTGTCAGAAAAAACAAACAGACACCTGAAAGTTCAGTAACAAAGTATTTGTACTTCGTTACTTCCCTCCTCTCTGCGGGCCAACACCCAGACAAAGCGAGCTGCAGACCTGGTGGTGACGCTTTTATTCTGAAAGGTTTGTACCGGAAGTGAACAGAAACAGTTTGTGATGAAGCACTCGGGATGTTGAGGAGTGTTTGGAGCTCCGTCACACAGAGACTCCATCAGCGAGGTGAAGTCCTCAGAGGACATCGACAACTATGGAGCTTCTTCCTCTCGTTGATGATGTGGCCTCTTCACTATTATGATTGTAATGATCAATATAATAGTTATAGAAGTAATCGATGAATCGGAGCAGCTCTAGTTTCTTCAGTTGGTCTGTGGGTGGATGATGTGGTGGATGATGTGGTGGATGTGGGTGGAGCAGGGCTTTATGTTTGGTGAGATATTACATACAGGGCTGCAGGTCACTGAGGTCGTGTCCTTTTCTGGGTCTTTGAAATCTTAATACATTTATATATTTGGTAAGACTTTAGAAAATCTATTACATCATTAAAATAAACAATTATATAAAATTAAAAACGACAAATTCATAGTTAATTAAACTTTATTTAAGTTATTTCACTGTTAACAAGCAATTAAATGCTTTATAAACGACTTATAGCAACTGTTTATTGTAATTGATTTAATAATAAATACTGTTTGGTTAATTTAGAAACATCATTTGTGTGAATTGCAGCTGATGTTTTTAACCTTTACAATTACTTAATAAATGTTATATGAACCATGTTATTGTTTCTTAACAGTGAAATTTATTTAAAACTATAAATTTACCATTTATTACAGATGGTCTTACACTTTAGATTAATAGTCAGATTTTATTCTATCTGTCCTTTTTTAATCTTGCTTTAATCTATTTTAATTAATTCTTTTAGTTTAAATAAGTTTGTCAAAATTGGTATTTGTCACTTGTCTTCTTCTTCTGTCTGTATTTGAGTCCAGTTCTCATCAATGTGCCTGCATTGATATTATTTCCTCAGCGATTATTGGTCCCATCAAAATGCAGAGAAATGCACAAATTTAGATTTTAGTTTTTCAAATGTTCTCGAATTTCGTCTTCAAAATGTAGAAATTGGAGGGTAGCTGGTTCCCTCTATTTCAGTATCCTTTATTTATTTCACTTTTGTATTTGTCAGCATTGCCAACATACTTCTTACAGAGGTGTGGTTTTACAGCTGACATGTGAACACTTTATTTTGAAATTTATATTTTATTTTGAAATGGCAGACAGTTTTTACCATGAAGAAGACTTTCTACCGTCTGGATTCAGTGGAATATGTTATTTATTTAGCTGTTGGCTTTTTGGTCACTAAACTACTTCAGCCAAAATGTGCAGCTGTTTGGTTTTGCAGATAAACACTGAACACTGTTTCCTTTTCTTTTGATTACACTGTACATGATGCTGCTTGTAATAGAATTCACATCGGAGACTCGTTTTACAATGAACAAGAATTGTCAAACTGTTTCAGGGATAGTTTGGTGTTGTTTCTGTAACTGTGATATGATTGTAAGGAAATGTTTCACAGCTCTGACGGTGTGAGTGGATTTATTAAAAGAGTCCGACCATCTTCCCTCTGGGGAAACCACATGTGCTGTGACGTTTGCAGCTGCTGTATGTGTGAGTTGTAACAGTTAAACATTTAGAGAACCAGTCAGAGTTTCAGACCTGCTGGATGATGATGAGAACATTTTGTCTGGTTCTCTTGTTGTTTCAGTGCACGTGACTCATTCTGACCAGAGTAGCTATGACACATTTTCATGTGAGAGTGGGTTGTTGAAGTTCTAATAATGACTAAGTATAATAAGTCTGCAAGTCAAAATAAGACACTGCAGCTGGCAGTGAGTCTGTTTTCTTTTCTTTTAGCAGTGAAGTGATTTACTCCATGACAGAAAACTATACACTTATTATATTGTTTACAAAAACATTTCATGATAAAAATAAAAAGTTAATTTGCAGTAGGCTACTATTATAAATATGCGCCATGTATTCTGGAAGTGGGTTGTCCATATTTAAACTTAAATTAAATGTATTTTCATGTAGTAACACTGGTATGGTCCTTTAAACATTCAATTAAATTCAAAATACTTTGTTTGCCAGGTTAAGTACCCAGACAAAAAACAAGTAAGATAGAATAAACAGACT
>CM077785.1:33645878-33813259 GCA_039737535.1 Lagodon rhomboides
ACATAAAATATTCCCATTTTAAATCATAATTATCAGATTAAAAAGTAAAGATTATGACATAAAACATTGAAATTATGAGATTAAATGTGGAAATAAATCAATGAAAAGTTCAAAATTGTGAGAAAAAAGTCGAATATGAGACAAAAAAATTTAATTAAGGATTAAAATCGGAATTTTGAGGGAAAAATCTGAATAATTTGATAAAATGTTGAAATTATGAGGTTTAAATGTTAATATTAAACAAATTCATTATACGAGATTCGAAAAAAATCTAAATTATGAGTTAAAAAGTGAGAATTTTCAGATAAGAATTAATAAATATGACATAAGAAATTACGCATGAAAAAAATGAGAATTTTGAGATAAAAGAGTAGGACTGAGAAATAAAAAATTCATAAACGATAAAAAGTCAAAATTATTCCAAACCTGTAAATAGTTTTTGTACAGAACATATGTGGACTGCAGAAGAGTTCAAACTGACTTTGTTTGCATATTTGACTTTTTTTATGAAATGCCGTCCCAATAAAAAGATAAAATACAAATAAATCATGATTGGGAGATAAAGTGATTACTATGAGGTAAAAAGTCAAACGTATCTCATAATTATGATTTACCATGGGAATAGTTTATTTTTTATGAAGTCTTAGTTTCATTATTTAGTTGTCTTTACCTGTCAGAAATGATCTTCCATGAGGCGCCAGTTAGCTCAGTGGGTAGAGCAGCGTCCCAGGTACAGAGGCCTTATCCTCGCTGCAGTGGCCCCGGGTCTGAGTCCTGGTCTGGGGCCCTTTGCTGCGTGTCACTCCCCCTCTCTCTCTCATCCTGTTTCCTATCATCTCTCTGAAGCTGTCCTATGTATAAAGCCAAAACAATTATTTAAAAGAGCCTGTCTTGCTTCTATGTATTTAAGGTGCTGATCCAGAATCTGTTACACACTGATCTTTACTCACAGTGTCCAGTTTGTTATGTTCAGCCAGCTGAAGCTAATGCAGTCTGATACAACAGTCGTGCAGTAAATCCTCCTTCATGAAGGTTTTAATGTTCAGTTTGTTGCTCAAAGATTTGATGATCAGTTTGGAGGCTGCAGTTTGTGCAGCTGTTGAACTGTTGTGTTTTATTCTGGCAGCTGTTTTTATTATTCTTATTTCAGTTTGAGCTGGATGAACCTAATAAACTGCTGTTGATTGATATTTGAATTGTGTCTCTCTCAGAGTTCATGTGTGTTTCTGTTGCTCACTGATGATGCTCTTGTAGTGTTTCAGGTCATTTCAGGCAGCGCTTCATCATTTCTGTACAAACGTTTGAATAAAACATGAAAAATGTCAAACTGTGTGTTGTGACTGTTTCTGATGTTTCTGTGTTCAAACTGTGATCAAAGAAATAAAAGTGATTTTAATTTCTGGGTCTGATTCTGAGATGATCTCTATTTTACAGCAGCTGTCAGGACACCAAAGAGACGACAGAGCAGATAAATCCTCTTTAAAACGAGGTTTCTAGAGACAGTTTACCTCACTGACAGCTTCATGAATGGAGATCACAGCTGGATGTAAAGAAATCCTCATGTCTGTGTAACAAGGCCTGAGTCTGTGAGGAGAGAACATGTTCCAGACCTGCTGACGGCTGGTTCTTCTCAGGACTTTGTCGGTAGGATTGAGAACAGGGACTTGATCTTCTGCTGCCAGAGGTGACAGCTGTCGATGAGGTCGAAGCATCTGAGAGAGAAACAGCTCCATGTTTGATTCACTATCATTGATTTGTTCTTACAGTCGGAGCGTTAACTGTTCATGCAAACCAAACATCTCCTGCTGCTGTTCTGCACCAGGTGTCTGTTTCCATCAGGCAGCCACAGGAAGTGAAAAGTGACGTCATGGTGGTAGTGTCACAGAAAGGGGCGGGGCACCTGTCGCTCACAAAGCTTCCTGGGAATAATACGATGATGTCAGTGACAGGATTCTGATCAGATCAATGTTGAAGATATAAATCTGTCATAGATATGAAAATGTTTCTGATTTTTATGAAATTATGTTTGTGATCAATGAGAGCAAAAACCACGCCCCTTCCGGTTTCACCTCATGGGATCTTATTTGATCAAATCTTTTGTAAGTATGTGAATGAAGTGAGACAAATAATGTATCGATCCTGTTTTAATTGTGTCATGAATCACACATATGATGTTTGACAATTCAAAAGGTAATGTTCAAGTCAATAAAGTCTAAGTTTGTCATCAAGATAATTAAATATCAGACTGTGAAAATACGTCACGTCACAGCCAAAAGTCTCGTTAGTGACGTCGTCTCCTAACTAAAACATTGTAGAGCTGCTCCTGTAGATCAGCCGCTCACAGAACTGAACCAGAACCAACTCTCCTTTCACAGACCTGCAGTTGTCAATATGAGCAGATTTATTGTGATTTTCTCCTTTTTTACGACCTTTTCTGAGCCCAGTTGGCTCCATGTTGGTGTTGATGACGTGTGTTAAGTGAGACGATGTAGTTCACTGAGCGCTTTAACACAAAACTACATAAGATTTTACTTTACTTACAACAAACTGTGATTGTAATGACTTGAAAAATATCTTTTTTAATGACAAATATCATGTGTGGTTCATGACACAGTTCAAGCAGGTTTAAAAGTGTGTTTTACTCTTGCTATTGACCACAGAAGAAGAAGACGAAGAAGAAGAAGCAGACGAAGAAGAAGACGGAGGAGGAGAATAACGGCTCAAACGACCATACATAAAGCATTAAACTTTAATATATCTAATATAATATAATAATGATGACTATTATGATAATTAATATAACGTCGTTCTCTAATATTCACAGGATAACGTCTTTATTAAGTCGTGTTGTGACACACTCCGGTTTGTAGCCCGCCAGTACAACCAAAAGAGCAGAAGAAGAAGAAGACGGAGGAGGAGGAGGAGGAGAAAACGGCTCAGACGACCGTACATAAAACATTAAACTTAAATGTATCTAATATAATATAATAATAATTACCATTATGATAATTAATATCACGTCGCTCTCTAATATTCACAGGATAACTTCTTTATTAAGTCGTGTTGTGACACAATCCGGTTTGTAGCCCGCCTATACAACAAAAAGAGCAGAAGAAGAAGAAGACGGAGGAGAAAAACGGCTCAAACGACCGTACATAAAACATTAAACTTAAATGTATCTAATATAATATAATAATAATTACCATTATGATAATTAATATAACGTCGTTCTCTAATATTCACAGGATAACTTCTTTATTAAGTCGTGTTGTGACACAATCCGGTTTGTAGCCCGCCAGTACAACCAAAAGAGCAGAAGAAGAAGAAGACGGAGGAGGAGGAGGAGAAAAACGGCTCAAACGACCGTACATAAAACATTAAACTTAAATGAATCTAATATAATATAATAATAATTACCATTATGATAATTAATATAACGTCGTTCTCTAATATTCACAAGATAACTCCTTTATTAAGTCGTGCTGTGACACACTCCGGTTTGTAGCCCGCCAATACAACCAAAAGAGCAGAAGAAGAAGACGGAGGAGGAGAAAAACCGCTCAAACGACCGTACATAAAACATTAAAATTAAATGTATCTAATCTAATATAATAGTAATTACTATTATGATAATTAATATAACGTCGTTCATTAATATTCACAAGATAACTCCTTTATTAAGTCGTGCTGCGACACACTCCGGTTTGTAGCCCGCCAATACAACCAAAAGAGCAGAAGAAGAAGAAGAAGAAGAAGAAGAAGAAGAAGAAGAAGAAGAAGAAGAACAAGAAGAAGAAGAAGAAGAAGAAGAAGAAGAAGAAGAAGAAGAACATACTCCAGACCAGTTGGTGGCGAAACTGTTTTGCTAACCGCCATACAACGCCAAGAAGAAGAAGAAGGAGGTACACTGAACAACAACAAACGATCATATTCACCTTCAGCTGACTAAACACGTCTTCTGAGTGAGTTCAGTATTAATAGAGAGAAGTGAAGAAACACGTCTGCTGCGGACTCACCGGAGGTTAGTGACGGATACGTTCGCTGTGTTACGTTAACTCTTTGTCCGCCATGTTTGCCTGTAAACAAACCAAAGAAAACGCGGGAGCTTCGACTTTCTGGATTAAAAGTACTGTAACGTTTACTTCCCTCAAACTACTTCAACGAGCTGGTTTTATATTAAAGGAGGTGAAATCTACGTGGAGTGGAAACAAGTTTAGTCTCATTGAAATCTCGGTAGTAGACAACAGGAGTGTGAATGACTAACATGGTGGAAAGAAACACTTGTTAGAAGGAAATAGTGGAAACTAAGATGTTTTAATGGTTTGTTTCTTCTTGTCTTCCTACATGTTTGTATTTTAAGTGCAATTTCAATGTCTTTTAATGTTATTTCATGCCCCTGTAAAGCACTTTGAGTCGCCTTGTGTCTGAATGTGCTACACATATAAACTTGCCTTACAGGACCTCAAAGACAGAATAAGTTCTAGTGATACAACAGTATGACATATTTGGGATGATATGCTTTATAATTGAGGGGGGTATAAATAATGTGGAACCTAAAATGTGTTATCGTAGAAAGTGAAATGAACTTGACTGACTGTACGTTCTGTCTGCTGTGTTTTCAGCCTCACACGGAGACGTAATGGCCTCCAGATTAGCGCAGGATCTCTGCTGTCCCGTCTGTCACGACATCTTCAAGCATCCTGTCGTCCTGTCATGTACTCACAGCTTTTGTAAAGACTGTCTGAAGAACTGGTGGAGAGAGAAACAATCACGAGAGTGTCCAGTTTGTAGGACGGTGTGTTCAAAGGGAAAACCACCTGTTAGTCTGGTGTTGAAGAACCTGTGCGAGGCCTTCTTGTTGGAGAGAGATCAGAAAGCTTCAGATGGTCTCTGCAGTCTGCACGGTGAGAAACTTAAACTCTTCTGTCTGGACGATCAGCAGCCGGTGTGTCTCATCTGCAGAGACTCTGAAAAACACGCCAACCACAGGTTCAGACCCATCGATGAAGCCGCACAACAACACAAGAAACTTCAGGACACTCTGAAGTCATTAAAGGAGAAGTTAAAGGTTTTTGAGGAAGTTAAGGTGGAGTTTGAACAAACAGCAGAACACATTCAGCGCCAGGTGCTAAGCACAGAGAGGCAGATTAAAGAGCAGTTTAAGAAGCTTCACCAGTTCCTTGATAACGAAGAGGAGGCCAGGATCTCTGCACTGAGGGAGGAAGAGGAGCAGAAGAGTCAGATGGTGAAGGAGAAGATGGAGGCTCTGAGCAGAGAGATAGCAGCTCTCTCAGACACAATCAGAACCACAGAGGAGGAGCTGAGAGCTGAAGACGTCTCATTCCTGCAGAACTACAAGGCTGCATTGGAAAGAGTCCAGCAGCGCCCCCTGCTGGAGGATCCACAGCTGCCCTCAGGAGCTCTGATAGACCAGGCCAAACACCTGGGCAACCTGAGCTTCAACATCTGGAACAAGATGAAGGACATGGTCTCCTACACTCCTGTGGTTCTGGACCCAAACACTGCTTTTCCACAACTCCTCCTGTCTGAAAATTTGACCAGTTTTCAGAAAGTAGAGGAACAGCAGCTTCCTGACAATCCAGAGAGGTTTGGTTCTTCCTATTATGTCGTGGGCTCTGAGGGCTTTAACTCAGGGACTCACCGCTGGGATGTCGAGGTTGGAGACGGTTACTGCTGGTCACTGGGTGTGTTAGCCGAGTCAGTCCAGAGGAAGGGAGTTGTAAAGTCGGGATTATGGGTACTGATGTTCCATAATGGTAAATACATGGCACGGTCACGACCAGGTCACCTCACTCATGTCCCAGTGGAAAACCTCCGGAGGGTCAGAGTGGAGCTGGACTGGGACAGAGGACAGCTGTCGTTCTCTGATCCTGACACTGACACACACCTGCACACCTTCAGACGCACTTTCACTGAGAGGATGTTTCCCTTCATTATCGCTGACAGCAAAATGAAGATATTGCCATGTGAGATCTGTGTGACAGTGGAACAGAGCAGTAACCGATGAATATAACGTTATTGTTTTCTGTTTAGAGATGCTGTCTGATTTCAAAATGTTCTGATGTTTTAATGTTTTTCAGTAAACACTGGTTTCACACAACTCACAGAGCTTCGTTCCAAACACGCTTCTTAAACATTTGCTAATTCTTCTTACCCTGTTTGGATCTTTCTTTTCACATTTGGTCCGTCTCAACAATTAATGAATCATATGATGATTGATGGGTTTCAGCTAAACAACATTTCAGGTGCTCTGGACACAAAACATTTCCCACAACTGTCTCTGTGACTCTATTTCTAAATGGATCGTATCCAAACCTTGCGGCGCTACAGATATGATGTGTTATTGTAAACTAACCCTGAAGTAAGCATCAAGTCGGCCTGTAAAGACGGACTAGTGAGGAGATGAGTCTCCGTGTTCGCTGTGATGACGTTTAATGTCCCCGACAACCTCTGTAGTCTCATTTAGACACCTGTTAACGACTGGTGTTTTTAAGACACTTAAACACTTTATAATTCAAGTGTATTTAGTGACATATTTTATGTTGTGGGACAAACTGTGGAAATAAACACAGAACTTATTTCAGGCAAACACCCAAAAACCCACTGAAAAACCCCATTGACTTTGAGCTGAGGGAAGAGGAAGTGCAAAAATCTTAACTCAATCTGGGTTTTATGGCTCATTTCTGTGGCTCTGTGTTGTTGACTCTATTTCTGTCCCCACTGGGAGCGTGACTTGGTATTTGCCATCTCAGGTGACCAGTGGAGTGACTCTGCCTGTTGGGTTCCTCATCTGTATGTGTCAGACACTATTGTTAGTGCCCGGCGCGTCACTTCACCAAAGATAAATATGTAATGAAAGGATATTTTTGTCACTGAAGCGTTTCTGGTGACAGATCTCCAGCTGACCATTTCCATAAGTTTAGACATCCAACTTCTGGTTCAATATATCTGTTCTACAAATAAGTTTTATCTTTGGTTTGTTGAATTCCACTTTTCCAACAGGTAAAAACTCAGAAAAAGATTTATTTAAAAAATGTTACTGTCAGATTAGCTGATAATGGCAAGTGGACATGTTTGATTCACTGTTAATGTTGCCCTCCGCCTTTGATTAAAGATGTTAATGCCACATTGGGATGTTTTGCACATTTTCCTGTATCATATATGATTTCATCATTTGGTTTGGTTTGTTCTGAGCAACTACTGATTTCTTTGTGGTTCTCATGTGGTTCCGTCATCAGGAGGAGGGATGGAGGGAGAAAGCACAACAAAATGTTCTGTTATGTTCTTTGACATCATCTACAGTGTTTTCTTGATGCTTCCACAAGGGGGCACCAAAGTATAACGTGTGCAATTCACAGCCATTGAGAACGTCCACTTCTAAGCACAAACAATGTCTACGCAAAGTGCCGAATAAAAGCACGAACCTGCTAATTGTAGATCATAACAAAGGTTTTTTTCCCAACAGCGCTGTACAAAGTGCCCAAAAGTCAAGCTTGAGTAAAAGTAAAGCTTAATCTTTAAATATTACTTTGGTAAAAGTGAAAGACACCCATAAAAATAACACCTCTCATATTAAATGTACTCAAGTATCAAAGTAATTTTAAGGCAATAAATGTTCTTCAGTGTCAAAAGTACAAGTTAAAGATACATATATTTACATGTGTATATATATTATGGGTCGATTGATCATCAGCCTAGACAATTATCAGGTGCAATATTCTGCCTTTTTCTGATAATTGGATAGAAGTTAATTCAAACACGCACTCATTTGGCTCTGATGCAGAATGTAATCTGAAAAGTATCTTGTAACTAATGTTTTCAGATCAATGTAATGAGTGAAAAGTAGAATATTTGCTTCCAAAATTTAGTGGAGAGGAAGTGTAAAGTAACAGAAAATGGACCGACATGTTTAACTAAATATCTTAAATATCGTGAAGTTTCAGTTCAACGGCCAGTTTTTCACCCAGAAGAAACTGTTGTCGTAACCGAGATGTCACGTGATTCGATCTAGGAAATCTACTTCCTGTTTACAACCGCACGAGCACAGCGAGTGTACGTGAACGGCCGTGAGATGTGCGTTTTGTTGTTTTGAGATTCTGAAATGGTGCAGAAACGCTCGTCTGGGCCGAGACTTGTTCTCAAAACCCTGTTTATAACATGAATCATGTTTGTACGTGTCGATGAGGCCTGAGACAGACGGGAAGACCAAACAAAAGCAAACTTTATTCAACAAGCTGAATCAACATGTGAAACACAGACAGACAGGAAAAGAAGGTGGGAAAAGACAAAGACAGGAAGTGTAACGCAAAACAGGACACATGAGGATAAAACCTACAAAGTAAAGCAGGAAAAAAACAACCACGACACCCTGAACTTCTTCTGTTCACTTTTAAAATGTATGAAAACAGCTGAATGAAGCTGATGATGAGGGCTAAAACATGCAAAAACACTGATATATGGTTCTTTCTGCTGATCTTTGTGCTGTCACAGGAGACATATTTCATTTAATCGACCATAAAATATCCTCAGAAAGTCTGGTTATGATGTCATCATGTAACACTGATGTCATGGATCCGAGGCTTTAGGCGGTGGGGAAGATCAGGAAGCCGGTGAAGATGTGGCTGGTGCTGCTGTGGCTCGTGACGATGCTGTTGTACCTGGTTGCCTCCAGTGAGACCGTGTCCCCGACCTCCAGGTTCAGGACCGCCGAGCCCGAGGTGACCAGGAAACCTTCGGATGTGTCGCACATCGTCATGTGACCCTCGCTGCCCTTCATCAGCCTCAGACACACCTGGAATAAGACAGCAACACAGCGAGGAGCGAAGATGTCAGTAGTTGGTGGTTAGATCCAGCTCAAGAAGACAAAATGAAGCTAATCGACAAGCTGACACAGATCACAGATCAGGTTAGCGAGATCAAACTCCTCAGACTCACTCTGCTCCGCGCTGAAACGTGGTAACTGAAGAAATAGATGCCTTTGACGACACAGGTGAACGTTCCGTTTGTCAGCGATTCCCCTTGAAACTGTGGCTCCAGGTCGGGTAAGATCTGCCTGTGGGAGGAACACGAACAGACTGTGAGTGTTTCTGATGCAGCCCTGAATGTTAGATACGATAGAGAAGTACTTCAGATTTTAAACCAAGTTTTCTGGGGCTTTAATGTTGCAACAAAACCTCATGAAATGATGAGACATGTTTGATTCGTCCTGTCTTCTCCTGTTACAGTCAACCATCTCCTCTCCCTGTTGGCTTCCTGGTCAGTTCGCAGCACTGACCTGTTGAAGATCATGGCCGTGTCGACCTCTGGCACTTGAGACACCATCCGTTTGTAGGAGAAGAAGGATTTCTGCTGGTTTGAAGGGTTGAAGGGTCTCCCCTTCTCCCCCGGCCGGCCTGGTCCACCAGGACGCCCCGGTAGACCCGCGTCACCCTTCATCCCAGGCCGTCCCGGGGGGCCCAACGGACCCGGTTCCCCCTTCTGGCCCCTGACAGGCCGACCGTCCTCACCTGCTCAAACAGAGAAACACTTACAACGTGTGACGAGGAGTTAGAGATTAAACATCTGGGTTTTAGTTCACTGTAAATTGAATGTCAACAATATTTTTGTAATAAAAAAGAAAATGTTCATCAAGCTCTCCCTGCAAAACTGCAAAATGAAAGGTGAGGTTATAAAAACCTTTGTGTGTCTAACCAGGTGAAAACATGTGTTGAACAAGTTTCTTTCTTCTCTGTGTGAAACAGAGCGACATTTTTTTTTTCAAGAGAAGATTGTTTTTTTCATGTGTTTCATGATTTTTCACTAGAATTATTTTACTTTTTCCTCCTGTGTGTGTGAAACTCCAGAAGCCCTGAGGGGCAGGTAGGATTTTCTTTTCTGGTGCTCCGTGTTCTCAGTCCTAAAATAATTTTTTGCATTCAGACACCGAGTGGAAATTCACAGTTACAGAGTGGAAAAAAAACATCATGACTGAAACAGAGTGAACGTTTTCTTTCTTTCATGTGTTGAGTAGAAAGTATTGTGGGTGGGAATTTTTATTTTTTATTTTTTTATGTGTGAGCCGAGTGGAAAAAGATTTTTCACAATTTTTTTTTGACAGTGTGGAAAAAATTCATGCGTTAGCGAAATTGAGTTGTTTTTTTTTTCACTCTGCTACACACATGAAAAAAAAAAATTTAGAACTTAGAAAATGGAGCATCGGAGAAAAAAAGAGAATTTATTTATTTTTTTTTATTTACGACAAGGCTGTTACGTGTGGCCAGGTAGTGGAGGTGTTACACACCTGGGAGTGTGTTGCTGTCCTCCCTCCTGTCCTCCCTCCTTGTTCCTTCCTCCACAGGTGGTGGCCAATCTGGCAATCAGGGAGGGTTAAAGGAGGAGGAGGAGGGAGGCCGTCTCTCTCTCTCACTCTGGGCAGCAGCAGGGGAAGGTTTGCTTCTCTTTTGGAGCTGAGCTCACAACTCTTTTCTTTTTCCTCACTCCACCTGTGATGGTGGAGCCGCCTGTTTTAGTTTGTTGTTTTAGTTTGAGATGGAGACTGCCGGTAGTCCTGTTTGGCGTTTGGTTTTAGGTTAGACCGTTTTTTTTTTTCCTTCTCGTTAGAGGGGAAGTGCAGGGTGCGATGGCCCACAGCGTGGCTGGCCCTGTGTTTCCCCCTCTTTTGTTTCTTTTGGCCGGGTCTCCATCTCCTTTTGGTTTACTACAGGGTTTCTCAATCCCAGTCCTCGAGGACCGCTGCCCTGCATGTTTTAGATGTGTCCCTCCTCCACCACACCTGATTCAAATGATCAGCTCGTCATTGAGCTCTGCAGTGGCCTGATAACGAGCCACTCATTTGAATCAGGTGTGGTGGAGGAGGGACAGTGGTCCTCGAGGACTGGGAGTGAGAAACCCTGGTTTACTACTTTTGTAAGTTGAACTCTTTTCTTTTTATCAATAAAGACCCTTTTTTGCAAACTGAAACTTTTGTGTGGTGTCCCTTTTATATGTTGTGGCCTCATTGAGCCAACCCAGAGTTAAAGTATTAATTCAATTTCGTGAGGCCGTACCATATTTGGGGGCTCGTCCATTTCTAACGCGCTCTACTGCTATTGCTGATTGTATGACACTCGACTGAAGGTTTTTTAATGTTGAGCCGTGGTTCAGTGTCTTTGTGAGGACGACTAATAGGCTGGTGTGTAGAAAACTGTCTGGATTTGCACTGTGCGCACTTTTTCTTGTCAATAAAGACCCTTTTTTGCAAACTGAAACTTTTGTGTGACGTCCCTTTTTATATGTTGTGGCCTCACTGAGCCAACCCAGAGTTAAAGTATTAATTTAACTTCATGAGGCCGTAACAAAGACAAATAATAATTAGAAAATTTTAAAACAAAAAAAAAACCCAACAATGACGTAGACATGAAGCAAAAAGAAAAGAAATTGAGAGGGGGAAAAATCACATGTTCCAGCACTGGACTCATATACAAATAAAAAAATAAATCTGAATAATTTTTCTGTGTGTGGGGGAAGAAAAATGGGAAAAACATTCTTTTTCACCTGGCTTGACACATAAAAAACAAAAATTACTTAGAAAAAAAATAATTCTTACTTTCCCCTCAGGGCTTCAGTATTTTATTAATATGAATTTTCTTTAACAAACAACTGCTGCTTAGTCCAACTGACACAGATTTAAATTTTCTCAAATCAGAAATTTTCCTAACATGAAGACAAAACATTTAAAATGTATCTGACGTCTTCACGTCCAACACGAGCTCACCTGGGTCTCCCTTCTCTCCCTTGAAGCCGTCTACCCCGTTGAGCCCGTGGGTGCCGGGTATCCCAGGAATCCCCGGGCCTCCACAGGACTGCGAGGCGACCGGGCCGATCCGAACCAGGAGAAGGAACACTGCAGTACTGCAGCTCAGCCACTGGGGGGCCTGAAGAGCACACAGAGCTTTGAGCTAACCGGTTCATGTTTAAACACTTTCCTCTGTGGGGACCAGCTGTTTGACCCAACAAGGAGGGTTTTACTTTTGCTAACTCAATAATCCTGAGTGTAATTATTATAATTAGAAGTTTGATCAGTAAAACAAACCAGCTGACTGTGACACATGTTCCCTCTCGATCCGTGATTTGAATGTTCGAGCCAGTTATCGATCTGATCTCAAGATTAAATGTTCAGACTTTCAACTTTAAGTCAGTTTTATGTTGTGACAACGTTGTGTTTACGTTCTGGTTAGGTTTAAGCACAAAAAGCACTTTGTTCACACGTTCTTTAAGACATGTTTTACATCACCTGTCAGGCCTTTAATGCTATTTAGGACACATAACTGCGGTTCCAGTATTTTTCAGTTATTCCTGAACAAGGTTGTTTTCGTGTTTCTTGTCTTATTCCTGGTTTGGAGCCACAGAAGGTGTCGAGAGTGGTGATGTATGAACTGCAGGTGTGTAGGTTATAAAAGAAACCACAAGAAGATGTTTCACGTCTTCAGACAGAGCATCTCATGTCGATGGTTGAATAAATTAAGAATAAAGAAACGACTTCTCCTGTGTTCAGTCGTCTGTTGTCAAGAAATCTACCACAACAGAAATAAAACATGTTTTCTAACTATTCTGATAAAACTGGCATAAAAACATTCATGTTCAGATTTAGATTAAAGACATGAAGAGACATGAGGCAACAAGAAAAGGCTGATGAAACCACCAACAGCACCTCTCTCTCTAACTATCTCTGTTCCGTAGGTTACGTAGGACACAAAAGTCTCACCATTTGCAGGTAACGCGGCGACTCGTCTCGTGGTTGAAAGATAAGCTGGTGGAGCTCGGAGGTGAAGAGTCGTCCTGCCTCGCAGCGACAGCAGCAGCAGCTCAGTCAGGAGAAAACAGGAAGTGAAACGCTTCAAGACGGCACGGTCGCCGCTCTATTGGTGTTCGTACAGCGAGGAAATACACTCTGCTTGTGACAGAGGGGGAATCAAGCACAGTTCAAAGTGCGTACGTTTGTCCAACAGCTGGAGTCGGTTAGATTTTAGATTAAAAAACAATGAAATGACTTCTGAGAAGCTCCAAACAATCAGGAGGCCGCCGCCTGGTCAGGGTTAGAAAAACATCACGGTTTGGGGTAAAAAATCCTGTTTTTGTCGAGAGATGTTCGCAACAGAAACAGTTTGAAAGTGTCGCAAGTGTCCTTTAAAACATCCAGGTGACTCAGACTGCAGTCGGCCGTTTGGCGGCCATGTTGGCGTGCAAACCGTCTCCTCCACCTCCTGATGTGACAGGTGGATGATGAACAAACAATGTGAACTCGATGCGCCACGTTTGGTACAAAAGTCAGTCTTGGATGTATCGGTTTGTTCCACTTACTACCTGCTGTTAGCTCGTTAGCTCAACTAGCCGTGCAGCTGTCGAGGCTCAGGTGGTTAATTAATGCAAAAACAGGTGATTGTTGAACAGATTCTGCCGTGTGTAAGAGGATGAATATGTCAGATAATCACATGTTGATCAATCAATCAATCAATTCTCTTCAAGTCCTCTCATGATGCTTTCCACATTGAGCAGGTCTTAATCATACTCTTTGATTAATTTATGTACATTTCCCCAACGAGCGAGCACCTGCATGGCAACAGTGGCAGAAAAATGGTGCATCAGTGAACAAATAATATTTTAGTGTCACACTCACATTTCGGCATTTTTCTGCAGTAAGAACTTTTCTTTGGATATTTTAAATACATTTTATGTCCATATCAGTGAAGTAACTGTGTGAAATCATGATGTTCAACCATCGTGCTTTGATTTATTTTACAGCATTTTACAGTAGAGTTGTTTTTAATATATCACTTAGTTTGTTTCCTCGAGCCTCACTTCAACTTTGGTATTTAGTTGAAATAAAAATGAGACATAATTTCTCGTTCCACCAGTTTCCATCGTTGTGGGTTCACTTTCTTTTCCTGTAAATCATTTTTATTGCGTTTATCTGACAAAGCAAATCCCTCCTCAGAGGAAGTGAAACAGTTTCACAAGCAGTCAGGAAAAACTCCACCTGATGAAGAAGTGATGATGAAGCATCACTGAAGTCTCCGATTATAAAAAAATCTTTCCTCCAAATTAACATTTTGTTCTGTTTTTTCCTGTGAACTTCCTCTGTCGTCGCCTCAAACACACACTGGTTTCCTGGCAGTGTGTGTGTTTGAGGCTCCTGACCTCAGGATCAGTATCTGTTCCACAAAATATTTAATTTCCTCACCAAAGAGCAGATGTATAAATTTAATGATTACATCCTGTTAAATATGCCAGCCTGTCAGTTTCTGTCCTTTCTCAGATCCTCTTTCCATTTGTTCCTCCTTTTGTATTTTTGTTTGTTGATATCCAGAATGTAAAATAATAATCTAACTAATAAAGTCATTTTGTCTCTTTATCTGCAAATATCTCCTCATGATTACTTGTGTTTTTCGGGGTAACTGATCATTTTGATCCGGACGACGCTGGAGTGATTAAACTTATGACACTAAGATTATCATAAAAAGCAACATCTAATGATCGAACTGTAAATTTTGTAATTTCCTCTCTATGTAATGGTTTTGGTTGTTAGTGGCTGGGTCCGCCACTCACACACTGGACTCAAGTCGCCTTTGAACACTCGCGGGATCCAATGAAAATGAGGCAGGTCGTCCAGTGAGACAAACCAAATAAACAAACTGACCTTAAAGGGCGACACAACACATACTGTGTTACTTTGTTTATATGTGGCGGACCCTGCCACCTTTCTCGCTTCAAACAGTGTTCTGGGACCTTATTTTCCTCTGAGAACAGCTGGTTCATTCTCAAATGGAAATAATAAATATTTCCTCATTGATATTGTAAATATTAAAATTGTGTGTTTGAATTTCTTCTACAAAACTACGTAGCGTCCCTTTAAAACAATGTATGTAGACGGGAACTGTAATACATCTTAAAGAGGCTTTATGTCAGAAATCAACTAAAATGATCAACAGAATGTGAATAAATTAATAATAATATGAGATATTACACAAATACAGATGTTCTGATCGTCTCTCCGGTTGTTGATTTGGGTTTTTTCAAGTTCAAATAATCTGTTTCCCGACTGACGGAAAAGATGAACCGACATACTGACAGACTGGGGGAGAAATGGAATACATGTAACTGAATAATGTAACTGTATTCTGTTACAGTCACAGCAAAAAAGAAGTAATCAGATTAGATTCCTTCAGTAAAAAATAACTAACAGGATTACAACTTTAAAATACAGAATGATAAACTAGCCTGTAACCATGACAACACTAAGGCTGACGTGAAGCTGAACACACAAGTTAGTGTTCAAACAGAAGACACTCGTGTTGTTAAGATTAAATAAAAGTCATCTTGTTGTTTATTTTCTCTCGTCTTTATTTTCATCTTTGATATTGAGGCGATCCAAAAGTAACAAAGTAATCGAGTAATCATTAATATGATATGGATTATGTTTCTGATTACATTAATACAGAAACATTTACAAACAAAAACATTTTCATCTTTATTTTCTGTGATCGACATGGCATTTAAAACTTGCAACCAACTGAACACCCCTCGTGTCATCCTCCCCTGTGGTGGTGGAAAATAAAAGTCCAGCTCAGTGTGTGTTTTTCTTTTAACTTTTATTGTTTTGACATCATTTCATAAAGTTTACACAGATCTGTTCGCTCTTCTCACACAGATATTGGACACATTATTTTGAAGGGGTGTTTAAGGAAAGCATCGATTCATGTCGCCGGCATTGTTAAGATACGCCTTTATTTTGAAATTCCGAAAGCACACCTGTGTCAACGTTTCCATGAATCAGCAGCTCCTTTGTAAAAAGTGATTTTTTATTAAAAAGAACAGATTGTTTTCCATTTAAATGTCTGAACCACTGATAGAATAATATTTCAGTTCAGAAATATAATTGTCAAATAATATTTTAGTTGCTTTTTGTGCCTGTATCGTATCGTATCGTATCGTATCGTATCGAATCGTATCGTTAAAGACTTTGTGATTTTAACAAATATCGTATCGTGATGAAACTTGAAGCTGTTTTGTAGCATGTGACAGTTTGGTATTTATTATTCTATCTTGAGAAGAGATTTTTTTCACGATGAGACTTTAGCTGGTTAAATAAAGTAAAATGACGTGAAATTAACCAACATGTACTTTTAAAAAAAAAAGGGTCAGTGTGAAGGAAGGGAAGACGTCATCTCCTGTCGGTCAGTGAGAGTGCAGCAGGAAGCCAGAGAAGATGCTGTAACCGGCCGGTTTTCCTCTCATCCCTCTGTAGTCTTTAGTCTCCAGCCAAACCTCCTGATCCCTCGACAGGTAAACTGCCAGGCTGCCGGACGTCACCTGGAATCAGTGGATGCATCGTTTAAACCAGAGACGTAATAAGATTTTGAGGTGCTGTCAAATCTTCATGGACGTGCTGAGTCTTACTTGTTTTTTGGTGCTCAACAGAACTAAAGATAAATCTGGTCGTCTGGTTCATTGTACCTGTCTCCTGTTGCGTCGGTGATCGCAGAACGGTGCCAGCAGATTGTCGTCCAGCTTCATCAGCACACACAGTCGGTCCTCCAGAGAGGCGTGGAACACAAAGTAGTACGTTCCAGACACCCGACACCTGCGAACCACAAGCTTCACTTATTTTGTTCCCGAAAAAACTGCAGACAAATCAGGGAATCTTTCAGCTTTCAGTCACGATGCAACATCGTTCTGTCGGTTGCTTCAGCACTGAAATATCACAACTATTATTGGAGACGTTCATGGTCCCCAGGTGATGAATCCAACTGGCTCCTGCAGCAACAATTAAATGTTTAAACAATGTCGATGAATTGCAATAAAAGTTGACTCTTTAGTGCAGGGGTGTCAAACTGCCTGTCTCAAAAACACAAGTTGACTTTTATTTTGAAGCAGACTAGTCACAGGAAATGCAGTGTCTTCACTTCACACCGCCGACGTTCATCAAAAATGCGTCTACAGAGCAAAAGACAGACACCGGATGGATTTTCATGGACGAGAAGGAGCCGTCAGATGAAGTCGGGCTGCACATCTGTGTGAGGTAACAACTCTTTCTCCCTCGTTAACGTTATCTGGCTGCCTGTTATGTGTTGAAATCATATGAAGGGAATAAAGATCTGCACTGACTGTTAAAAACTAAATCATTATTATTATTATTAAGTCCTCCTCCTCCTGCACGCTCCACCCAGGTGTCATCCTCCGTCTGTACTCGGAGTATTTCCAGTATATGTCCAGTAAAACACATCTGACATGAACATCTCCTGCTGTGTGAACAGACAGCTCCGGACAACATCTGGACCTGATTCTCTCGATATTATCTGCAGTCAATATGTTAAGAAATGACTGAAGATGGTTGACATGGTAAAAATCATCCCAGGAACTGCTTAACATCCGTAGTCTTGTCTGAGCTCAACAAGAATACCAAATATTCTGACTGATAAATACGACCATGTGTCTCTGTAACAGGATAATCTAACCGGTGGCTTCCCACCTGAAGCGTCCGGTCACCGTGTTGTAGTCGTCGTTGAGGTTGGTGATGACGTTGGTGAATCGAATGACGCTGGACTTGTCGGGGTATTCGTTGGTCCCTCTGGCGACGCTGAAGGCTGCTTTCTGCTGGGCGCCGGCAGTTCTGCAGAAACGACACAGAGAGAGACAATAACAGAACTGTGGAGCTCCACTGAACCTCTCAAGTCCCTCAGCTTCATTACTGAACAGCCAAGTTATCAAGGAACCATGTGAGAGATCAAGTGGAATATTAAAGGTGGTAAAGTCAGATTTGAAACATGACGGGCTGTGATTGAGTAAAAAAGCTGAACACTCTGCTGTCCTCATTAGGACGCCTGTGCCTTGCTCAAGGGTTTGTCTGATCACCTACCCTGGATCTCCTGGCTCTCCTGGATTGCCAGGCTCCCCTGGCAGCCCGGATGTCCCCACTTCCCCGCTCTGACCTCGTTTACCGGGCCCTCCCATCTGCCCCGGCTCCCCCTTCTCTCCCTTCTGAGGCCCGCGGGCGCCGTCCCACGGTGTTCCTGAAAGCACCACCGACAGGCTGGTTGTCATGTACGAAGACCATCCAGTGCAGTTTAAAGGAATAGTTCAACATTTAGAGAAACTCGCTTATGTTCTTCCTGCGAGTGAGATAGGAAGACAAATATCAGCCTCCTGCTGTGTTTGGAGCTGAAGTCACGATAGCGTTAGCTTAGCTCTGTAAGTTTAACAGTGTGCACGACGCTGTGATTAAGCTTTTATCTCTTCTTCTTCATGTGTTTTTACTGTGATGTCTGGTCCAACAGGAGCCGATAAAGTCACCTCGACCCTCAGATTAGCTTGTTTCGTCCACACACAGGGGAAATCAAAGTAATAACAACAAACCAGTTTGTGGTTCCAGGGTGATTTCGCTGAGGGAAACGGCTGCTTCTCCGATCAATTTTAGAACTTTTTAACGTCTTTTGATGCTGATTATTTGACATTTAGCTTTGTTAGCATGCTTTCAAGCACACAGTGTATTTCTGTTGACTCTTTGAAAAATATTTCCACTTTTCTTTTCTTCTATTATCAACGAACTTTTGTTCTGTGTGGCTTTTTTTTTTTAGGGCATTTTGTCTTTTTTAATTGAAAAGCTGATGGTAAAGAGGAAAACATGATGGGAGGGAGGGAGATGACAAACAAGTGTGTGTGTGTGTGTGTGTGTGTGTGTGTGTGTGTGTGTTACCTGACTGTCCTTTCTGTCCTTTCTCTCCGTCACGTCCGTCTTTGCCGGGCATCCCTGGAATACCTGAGGATGGAGAGAAATGTAAACAAACAAACCAACAGCAGATAAACACATGTGCACGTACACACCCGTACACACCTGGCATCCCTGGCATCCCTGTTGCTGGGCAGGTCTCCATGGCAACCAGCAGGGGTAAGGCCAACGACAGCAGGGCGCCGATCGCGAGGGCGCAGTGATGGAGCATGATGGAGGAGCTGGCGGGGAGACGAGGAGAGAGGAGAGGAGGTGAGACGTGGAAAGGAAGGAATAGACAAGAAGAAAGTGGAGAGGAGACAAGGAGAGAGGAAAGGAAGGGAGGGAAGAAGGTAACAAGAGAATGAAAAGATGTGTGAGGACGAGGAGAAGAAAAGAGATAAAGGAAGAAGATTAATAAGAGATTAGAAACAAAAAGACATTAGATGAGACCAGGAGAGGAAAGAGGAAGGAGACAAGGAGGGATGAGAAGGAGAGGAGACGAGGACAGAACAGAGGAGGAGGAGAGACAGACGAGGGGTGAAGGGAGGACAGGAGGAGGAAAAGGTTTAAAACTAGAATATGGAAGGAAGGAAACGAGGTGAGGAAAGTAAAGAGGAGACCAGAAAGGAAACGAGGAGCAGCTTTCCTCACGAGCTTCTTTCTCCAGATGTGTTGATGTTTCTTCACCTGTTTCTCTGTTCGGCTAAATAAACTCTTTAAAACCTTCTCAGCTGGAAAACGCATTGTCACAGAGGACAGGAGAATCACGAACACACCACGGTCTTCAAGAATATTATACACTGCTGTCGATTAAACAACCTGAAACATCTACAGCATTAAAACACAGTAGACAGTTTTGAGTGTAGGACTTTTACATGTAATGGAGTATTTTCAGGAGGAAGACGAGGAGAAACGAGGAAAAGGAAAAGCAAGTGTTGATATTTTGGTTCAGTCCCTCGTTGTTACGATACTTAAATCTCCCACAGTGCCTCTGAGCAACTGAATCATCCGCTGACAGGAAACGAAACTAAATATTCTGTCAGATTCTTCTGATCAAACATCAAAAGTTGTCTTTTAAATTATAAAAAAATATATACACAATCACAACGAAAGGAGTGACAGGAGATCATTTTGTTAATAGGAGCAGATTCGCTTTCACAATAAATGTCACTGAATTCAATTTATTCAACTGTAAATGCTGATATTTAAAGGGACACTACGTAGTTTTGGAGAAGAAGTTCAAACTCAGAATTTAGATTTTTACAATGTTAATGAGGAAAAAATACAAATTTTTCTTCCATCGGTGAATAAACAAGCTGTTCTCAGAGGAAAATAACGTCCCAGAACACTGTGTGAAGCTAGAGAGGTGGCAGGGTCCGCCACATGTAAACAAAGTAAAACAGTATAAACTGTGTTGTCCTTTAAGGTCAGTTTGTTTATTCAGTCATGAGCACAAAGAGAGTTTGAAGTGAAGATCTGTCTCTTCTCATTAAAACTTCTTCCCCTAAACTACAGAATGCTCCTTTAAGTAATAAATAAATAAAATGTAAGAAATGATTCAAACTCACCTGAGAGCACAGACTAACAGGTAAATAAAAACCCACCGCGGTGAGTTCAGAACAAACTGAAGCGAAGCTCCGAGTCCTGCAGCAGCAGCCGGAGGAGGAAGGCGACACGAAAACCACAGAATCAGCAGCTTTTCAGTCGGAAATGATTCTCAGAGCCGCCTGAAAGTAGTTCTGCAAATCTGGGAGGTTACAGAGAGACAGAGAGATAAACACATATCCTGAAGCATTAGAGGAGTTTTTAAATCAGCATTTTCTGTGTTTAGACAGAAAGCATTTAATACATTTTGATGAAACCAACAAGCTGCCAAACTGTGAAGTACAGCTGACAGTGACTTCGGCTACGATTTGACATTTCTACGAAACACGTCACGTTAAGTTTACTTACTTTCATATCAGGTGGTGGAGTCCAAGCGGTTTCAACATTTGTAAGCGTGACACAATTGAATCTTTCCAGCTGTGTTTTGTCGTTTTCCCATCACATCTGTCGGCCCGGCTCTGCTCAGTTTGACCCGGAGCGGCCGGGTTCTGCTTTTCCATCACAACTGGGCTACCTGCTTGAAGGTGTGTCATTAACCAGTGCGATATTCGTCCCGATGTCCGCAGTTCTATCGAAGAATCACCACTAACAATGTGGCTCACTCCGCTAACACATTGCATTTCCTACAGCTCCTTGTTATTTAGTCATTTAGATGCTTTTATTGTGAAGCAGCGTTACAGGAAACGTTGTGTTTTCAGCAGCAGTAACTGAACACGACTCCTGAAACAGCTGACAGTGAACACGGTGAAACAGGACGAGAGAAACTGAAGAGATTCAGTCAGAAGATAGAAAAATACTGAGACTTTAAAATACATCTTTCTCTCAGCAGCGACATGAGTTCAGTATCGATTTAAGGAGCAGGTCCATTGCCGGCGCCGCTTGGCTCAACCCAACGCATTAAAACTGGGCATGAAATAGCAAATCGGGGCCAAAAGTGCTGGTGGATAAACAGTAACTGTGGCGACCAAACCAGGTGTTTTAGTCCAAAACATGTTCTGTCTTTTCCAAACCTGAGGTCACAACATAACATTTGAAAACTTAAGACATGAAGTTGCAACATATCTGTGGTTTCAGCAACATGTTGGCAAGTCACAGGAAATAAATGTTGGCTGTGTACATCCGCCACTGAAAATAGTCCCATGGAAAAAAACAAACAATTTCCATCTGTTGTCGTCACACTGGAGCAGGTAAGGTGGATCCAAAGGCGTCAGACGGCAGGCAGGAAATACGATGGATGAGGTTTCATGAGGATCAGGATCAGGTAAAGAAGGAGGAAACTGAACAGACCAACAGGAAATGGAAAACCAAACAACAGGATCACAGAAACACAGGAAATGACTGACAGAAAGACTGAAACATGAACTGAACTCTCGAGGAGACGAGGTGCAGGTGGAGCGAGGACGAGAAACACAGGTGAGGGAAACGAACAGAAAAACACTAGAAACACAGAAAAACCCTGGAAGGAGTGAAGAGCTAATGAGGGAGAAGCAGTGCAGCAGACTGAGGAAGTGCTCAGGTAACGGGGCGGGGCTAACAGGACAGGTGTGGAGGGAGAGCAGACCGAGGAAGTGCTCAGGTAACGGGGCGGGGCTAACAGGACAGGTGTGGAGGGAGAACAGACCGAGGAAGTGCTCAGGTAACGGGGCGGGGCTAACAGGACAGGTGTGGAGGGAGAGCAGACCGAGGAAGTGCTCAGGTAGCGGGGCGGGGCTAACAGGACAGGTGTGGAGGGAGAGCAGGACTGAGGAAGTGCTCAGGTAACAGGGCGGGGCTAACAGGACAGGTGTGGAGGGAGAGCAGACCGAGGAAGTGCTCAGGTAACAGGGCGGGGCTAACAGGACAGGTGTGGAGGGAGAGCTGACTGAGGAAGTGCTCAGGTAACAGGGCGGGGCTAACAGGACAGGTGTGGAGGGAGAGCAGACCGAGGAAGTGCTCAGGTAACAGGGCGGGGCTAACAGGACAGGTGTGGAGGGAGAGCAGACTGAGGAAGTGCTCAGGTAACAGGGCGGGGCTAACAGGACAGGTGTGGAGGGAGAGCAGACTGAGGAAGTGCTCAGGTAACAGGGCGGGGCTAACAGGACAGGTGTGGAGGGAGAGCAGACCGAGGAAGTGCTCAGGTAACAGGGCGGGGCTAACAGGACAGGTGTGGAGGGAGAGCTGACTGAGGAAGTGCTCAGGTAACGGGGCGGGGCTAACAGGACAGGTGTGGAGGGAGAGCAGACTGAGGAAGTGCTCAGGTAACAGGGCGGGGCTAACAGGACAGGTGTGGAGGGAGAGCAGACCGAGGAAGTGCTCAGGTAACGGGGCGGGGCTAACAGGACAGGTGTGGAGGGAGAGCAGACTGAGGAAGTGCTCAGGTAACGGGGCGGGGCTAACAGGACAGGTGTGGAGGGAGAGCAGACTGAGGAAGTGCTCAGGTAACGGGGCGGGGCTAACAGGACAGGTGTGGAGGGAGAGCAGACTGAGGAAGTGCTCAGGTAACGGGGCGGGGCTAACAGGACAGGTGTGGAGGGAGAGCAGACTGAGGAAGTGCTCAGGTAACGGGGCGGGGCTAACAGGACAGGTGTGGAGGGAAAATCAGGCTGGAAACTAAAATGACCGGACGGTGACAGTTGGAGTAACATTTGTTAAAAACCACAGTGAGCAGCTGTTTGTAGGAAATATAATTTATCAACATTTTATTCTAACTAATCATTAATTACAATTGTGTGCATGAATCTAAACCTGTTTCTATACCATGTTCTTTTTTCTGTCACTTGTGAAGCACTTTGATTTGTTTGAAAGGTGCTTTATAATAATAATATAAATACAGTTTGATTGATTGATATGTTTGTTTTTAAGATTGGTGACTTCAGCAGGAACCAGTGGACCTGAGAACCTTCTCAAGAAGTTAGAAAGTATTGAGAGATGGATACAAACATTGTTGGTGTTGGGCTTTCTGTGGATTGTGAATGTATTTTCACTTTCTCAGGATACTTTTGCAAAGCTGTTTTTTTTAAATCGGGTATTTTTGCTGCCGCTACAGTAATAACAAGAGTTACAGTTTCTCTCTGAGCATCGCAAGTTCAACTTCTGACTCATGACGGGATGTGTTCTTCCAAGAAGCAGATTTCAGCAGTTTGATCAAAAATAACACACACACATTAATGAGAGGAAGAGGTCAGCTGAGGACGTGCAGAGTGGCAAAAGTGTACAAGAAAGAAGAAGTGCAAGAGCCAAGAATCTGTTTCACTTCCAGATCCTTCAGAGGAGGGTCGCACGGCGAAAACTGAAAACTGTACACGTTAAACACCATCAGGAAAACTCTTTATGACCCACATCAGCAAGAAGACGTTGATACTGTAGTTATTCTGAACGCCTGGAACGATTCTGAAGATTAAACCTTTCATTTAGTTTGGTGGAACCGGACCTCACGTTTTATATCGGCCTTGCTGCTGAGCTTTATCTTGCTGTTGGCTTATAATGAAGACGAAACATTACTGGAGCTCAACATGCAGGATTACCATCTTCTGCTAAAGTGATCGATACGAGAACTACGAACGAGAGATAAACACTTTCAAAGTGGTTCGTGTAGGGATGAAACTGTGAATGAATATCTGTTTCATCTCTGAGTGTCTGGAACAGGATGTGGTTAGCCTAGCTTAGCATAAAGACTGGAGTCAGGGGGAAACTGTTAGCTTAGCTCTGTTGATATTCTGACCTGACCCACTGGTCAAATGTCAGTCTGCTTTTATTAGTATCTTCCACATGTGGATGTGAGGAGATGTCTTGGTCCGGTTTGTTTGGAGGTTTTTAAAGACGTCACGTTGTTAAAAAAAGGTGAGAACCCAAATACAAAACACGAGGGAGGCGGTCAGGATAGAGAACAAAGCTTTATTTAACACAAGCTGAGTGACAAAAGTGCAAATCCCCAAAAAATACAAAGTAGAAACACAAAAGCTAAAACAAAGTCACAACCAAAAGGAGAGAAGTACAAGTCAGGAAAACACCAATAAAAACCAGAAACATGACACGAGGGCACAATTTCAAAATAAAACAGGAAATAAAAGAATCACAAACTGAATCATGACAAATGTTTCAGGTGAACTTTGTGTAAAAGACTTCAGCGAGTTTGGTAGAAAGTCAGGAACAAGTAAAGCTCTACTGCTCTATTTCTGTTAATGTTGCATCACATCTATGAAAAATATAACTAATGATAAACCTTAACTTTTATTAAACACATTAATTTGTTTTTATATTATGAAACTATGAACTTTGATGATACGTTTCAAGTTCTGGGAACTGCGACAAAATCAGTGCTTGCCTCTAAAAATCTGCGTGTCATTCCTTTAATCTTACACAACACGCCCACATTCAGTGATACAACTTTAATTTTGTTTTAGTTGCACTCACAGACAAAAACAACATTCAAAAGAAGTTTACATGAGACGACATGAGGGAAACAAATCAGGTGAATTTGAAACCAAACCATCGTCAGTGTTTCACGAAGGCTAACAGATGCTAACGTCGTCGAGTCGGTGCGGTCTCAGGTGTTCATGCTGCTGTGACGTCACCGACTGAACTGTGACTGAACTTTATTCCAAATCGGAGAAGAGCAGGAAGCCGCTGAAGATGATCTGCTTGTCTTGGGTGTCCCTCGCGTCAGAGTCTCTCTGCTGGTCCTTGAAGGACTCGAGCCAAACCCTCTGTCGGGCTCTGAGTTGTATGACCGCGCCGCCCGACAGCACCTGGAACACAACGCAAGGTTTCAAATTTGCAGGTTGCTGCTGCACACCGACCGTTGGCTTTTTCTCTTATTTAGCCTGCAGATTTAAGCTAGAATTAGATGTCATAGTAAGTGAATAAACATCTGTGTAAGACTGTACAGGTGGAGAGAAGTTGCTCTGGTTGTGATTGAGGGTGAGAAGTTTCCAAATCGTACGCTGGACGCAGGAAAATGGAGATTTGTGTTGATAAATGAGAACCTCAGAAAGAGGAGAAATCACTCCGATATGCGCTGAACTGACCTGATCTCCCATCCCTTTGTAATCACAGAAGCCCAGCTTGTTGGGCAGAGCTTCGCTGGCTATACGCAGACACATGCTGACCTGAAGACACACAACACAACTGTGATGTCAGACACAGAACATGTACAGAGATATCTTCATAAAAACATGACATCATGAAGCAGCGCAGCAGGAGGACGGACGGCGGCGTCTCACCTTGGCGACAGAGTTGAAGGTGAAGTAATAAACGCCAGGAACTCTGCAGGTGAAGACACCTGTGGCTGCGCTAAAGTCCTGTTGAGTTTTGAACACAGCAGTCTGGTAGGTGACGACCTGATTCACACACACACACACACACAAACATATTACAGTGAAGGATTTCAGAGTGAAACAGCTGAGCGACAGAGACTGTGACGGACGACAGACTGAACCTGCTCGAAGCGAGGATAACTGGAATCAGTCCTGATCGCTGAGAAGGCTGAACGGGCCTGCTGAGGGGAGTGTGCACCTGAGAGGAGAGAGGACGCACAGGAACACACATCGGTTACACACAGGTGTCTTCTTCCCGTATTCATCTTCAACGTCTTTGTAAGGAGGGCCAGATTTAAAATAAAGCTGAGGGGCCAGACTCCTACATTCACCACTCATTTGTAAATTTTGTGATTTGGACATAAATAACTTGCTATCATGGGAAAATGGAGGAAATACTATGGTTGACGCATGACTGTAAAGGGCTTCCAGAACTAACGAACGGTCTAATTAACCTCCAAACGAAATGAGCAAAGGACAGGAACGAGGTTGTTAAAGGTCCACTGTGTCGTGTTTTAAGTAATTTATCACCTCAAATCAGCGTCTTCATTCATAAATAAGTCCTCATTGGTGTAAAATGATCTCTGCCAACAATCTCACTTCTCCTCCTGAGGGAAGAATCACTTCTCTGTATTTCCATAGGACGGGCGAGCTCTACGGAGGCTTCCATGTCCTTCCGCTCTATAAAAAACGATGAACTGGTGAGAGGGACAAAAAGCTCTACGTGGTACAGATAAGGCTAAAGGCGTTTTCACTCAGAGCCAGCGTGACTGTGGAACGGAGGAGGAGCTTAGCCAGACGCGCTCGTCAGCTGCAGTTTGAAGTCTGTTTGAAATAACGTACCTCATCACCCGAAACTAAACTTGATGAAGTGCTGTTTGAAGACATGTTGTTGTCAGAGCTTCTTGAATCTTGACACATCCCGCCTGCCGTAGTTCCAACAGGCTACAACGCACGTTTGAAAACGCGAGGCGCTAGAGAGCAGTATTCGTTTGAATGCAAAATAACATTTAACCACGAGATGGGAGAAATAATTCCACAGTGTGTCTTTAAAGGGCCGCCAGTTGCGTAGGTCTGCTCTCGTATGTGCTTAGTAATGTTCAAACCATAGATGTATCACAAGAACTAGATGCTGGACTCAAAGATGGCTCCCTCACACTGTGGTGAAACCTGCTCACTGACCGATGAGCCCAAAAAGTGTTCTGGTTCAGGTGTATGTCCGTGTTATTCAGCCCACTGGACCTGTGGAGTCTACATGTCTACAAAACCTCCATGGTTTGAAATACGAGCAGTGATAGTTGACTTTCAGTTCCTTCATTTCTTTTTCAGCTGTGAAAACACGTAAGAGAAAAACAACCTTCTCAGGAGAAAACAAAACGTATCGTCACCTTGGCCTTGGTTCCCCCCATCAGGACCAGGCTGACCAGGGATTCCAGGGAAACCCGCTGGTCCCACTTGTCCTTGGTAGCCTTTAGGACCCATGAGCCCTTGACTGCCCCGACTCCCCCTCTCCCCCTTCAGCCTCAGCAGGACGTCTGGATCCACCGGACCGCTGGCCATCGCAGCTGGAGGAACAGACGGAGGATTAAATTGAATGAATGACTGACTTCTTCACTTGTGGGCAGCAGAAACAAGTTGATACAGATGTTTATTTACACATCCAACAGTCCAATCTTCACTCTCTTAAGGGACGAAGCAAGTAAACCAACAAATACACCTTAGAAAATAAAGTTCAGATCAGAGCAGGCGGCCGATCTGTGTTTGACCTTTACCTGGATCTCCTTTCTCTCCCTTGGCTCCAGCCCGTCCATCTCTCCCGGGGATTCCTGCTTCTCCCGGTCGGCCGTCTCTCCCAGCGCAGCTCACGTCACATTGGCCGGATGTCAGAAGCAAGGCGACGCCCACCAGAACCAACAGCCCATAATAACCTCCCATGGTCCAAAAGACTGGAGTGAACTGTCAGGGACATTTAGAAGAAGAAGAAGAAGATGAAGAATGAGGAGGAGGAGAAGAAGAGGAGGAGGAGGAGAAGAAGAAGAAGAAGAAGAAGAAGAAGAAGAAGGAGAAGGAGGAGGAGGAGAAGAAGAGGAGGAAAAGAAGAAGAAGAAAAAGAAGATGAAGAAGAAGGAGAAGAAGGCAGAGGAGGAGGAGGAGGAGGAGAAGAAGAAAGTGGAAAATGAGGAGGTGAAGAAGAAGAAGAAGAAGAAGGAGAAGAGGAGAAGAAAGGGGATAAGGAGGAGAAAGAGGAGGAGAAGAATGAGGAGAAGAAGAAGAAGAAGAAGAAGGAGGAGGAGGAGGAGGAGGAGAAGAAGAAGAAAGTGGAAAATGAGGAGGTGAAGAAGAAGAAGAAGAAGGAGAAGAGGAGAAGAAAGGGGATAAGAAGGAGAATGAGGAGGAGAAGAATGAGGAGAAGAAGAAGAAGGAGAAGAAAAAGGAGGAGGTGGAGAGGGGGAAGTGAAGAAGAAGAAAGTGGAGAAGGAGGAGGTGAAGAAGAAGGAGAAGAAGAAGAAGGCGGAGAGGAGAAGAGCACTTAGTATTTCTTAATGAGGAGACAGTGAACTCTTTGAAACACCATTAAATCTTCGTGTTAAGAAGCAATTTTACAAGTGAATATTATTAAATTGTTAACTGAACAGATAAAATATCTTGTGGGGGGTCGTGAGAGGACTTTTTATAATTAAAAAGCTATGATCATCTCAAACTAAAATGGCAGTATGTAAGTTTTTTCTGTGCATTATTCCCTGAGAAATTAACTAATATTTTGAAAATAATGTGAAAAGAAAGTGAGAAAACAATTCCTGGATACGTCTCTTTATCAGAATCAACACCGAAAGTTACTGGGGTCCATTCTGGGCAGAGACACGTCCTCCGTCCAAGTTTCATGAAAATCTGTTTAGTAGTTTTTTTGTAATCCTGCTTACAAACCAACTCTTTCTCATTCTAGATTCTTAAAATGTAAGAAATGGAGTAACGAAGGACGAGAAAGAGTAATGAAATTACAGGTTCAGATTCAGATATTCACCCAGAGCCACGTTGTTTTTCACAATATCATTTCTGTCACAGAAACCAGAAAACAATCTTATTTCAACTCTGATGTCTTTGATTATTTTGTCCAACGAGCAACAAGCTGGAGAGAACATTAAAAAACTAAATAAAGTTGTAACCCAACATCAGATACTGAAACAAATATAAACAAAATCAAAAACACATCTGTGTGAAGCATCTTTGTTCATCACATCTGGAATCATGTTGATAATCTGATTTTCATCCTTTTTCAACAGAAGATGTTTGAAGATCGCTGCAGAAAAATGATCCATGACACAGACTTCTAGTTAAATTACCTTTACGTGACAAAATGTTTGTGTTATGTTGTTGTAATGTTGACAGAACAACATAAACAAAATACTGAACAAAAAGCTTTCAGCGTGAAAAGAACGCGGACGATTTTTACTCACCAGACGAGTTTTTATGTCTCACCGGCTGAGATCTGGAGCAGCGATGAGCGGACGGGATTTCCTCTTTTAGAGAACAGATTGAGAAAACTTACATGAGACTGAAGACGCACACACACACACACACACACACACACACACACACACACACACACACAGCAGGGAAATGAAACTCCTGATCTGACTTTTTTTTATTATTTTTATTCGTGACCAGTTTGATATTTGTGATCGGGCTGAAGTGTTTTCATTTTGACAAAAACCTAAAAATGATCCACCCTGGATAATTTCTGGCCCTGTTTCCATGGTAACATCCAGTAACACCCATCACACTACATTTTGCAGTAAAGAGCAAAACATGGCTCATAAGCTGTGATTTATTTCAGGATGCTGAGTAATGGGAAGAAAACACAGTTCTGATGGACAGAAGTGGGAAAAATATCCTGATTCTGATTGGACTTCTTTATATCGCAGCTCCAAGTGTGTGACTATCTCCCTTCACACCTGAACTTTAATCATGCTCAGCACCTGAACAGACTTTCCAACAGCTCTAATGAATATGAGGTGGTTCATCACATTACCACCATCTCGTTCCTGTTCTTCCTCCTCTTCTCTTCTTCTTTTTCGTCCCTGGGCAGCGGAGGCCTGTGATCAGCTGATGTTCATGTCACCTGTTAGTCACAGGTAACTAATAATCAGACTCCAGTCTAATTAAGAGGAGGTGATGCACCAGCTGATGCTGCAGGATACTCAGAAAACAAAGCTTTTTAATAGGGGGCGTAGGTATGTTGTTAATAATATTGATGTTTTTCTTTCTTCCCTAATTTGTGGCCCCTACGGATGGATGACACCCCGAGCGTTGGCCTCTGGGCTTATTGAGGACCACACGTGTCAAGGAAATAGTAATAAAGCACTTAAAGGGACTTGAGGCAGGATTTGTGAAAAAATAAACATGAATTTTAAGTTTTTTTTCATAATGTACTGCAAATCAGGGCCCGACTTTCACGCGCAGTCCTGCGGACGTGACGTCAGACGACGCTGAATGCGCGTCCTCGACGGCTTGGATACAGGAAGAAGACAAGCGCGGTGGACCCAAACTAGTGTTTGAGTAGTAATGGATTCTGCTGCGGCCAAAAAACGACCCACCACCACACAAAGTCCACTAAAAGTCAAACTAAGAAGAAAACGAAGGTTTTATCAGCGGCAAGTTGTGAGTTGAAATGAAATTACGACCAAAGCCGGCCGGAACCAGAATAAACATCGGATATGGTTCGACTCATGGAGGCAGCTTCAACTTGAACTGGGACTGACAACAGATGCTGACATGGCTCATTTCCTAGTGACCAGGTAAGAAAACATTACAGGTCATGTTTAGAGCTTGATTTGAAAATCATATGAGATCACCGAGGACTCGGAGTGAGCTAACGTGCAAAGTAGCGTTAGCAGCTAACGGTTAGCTGCTAACATGTAGCTTAGTCCACCGCTGTGTAACACTGAATAGTTACAGGCTGCGCATTTTCTACGGTCCTTTAGTCTGAAACCGGATAGTTAGAAATATGTCCTTTTATATATGGGACCGAAAGCCCAGCCTGTTATCCGGGAGGTGACGTTAGCAGCTGGCTGTAGCCACAGGCTAACGGTTTGTTTGTGTCTGTGTAGTAACATTAGCCGCTAACAAACAGCAGTCCCGTATCAGAGACGATGTTTTTGTCCCCCAATATGGCGTCTTTGCTTTCGCCTGTGTCTTTCAGACTCGCCGCTTGTGTGTCGCTTCACACAGCGAGCCGGCTTCCCGGCTGCTTCATGTGTGTCGGGGATAAGGCTATCCCTCACACACAGCTCAGTTAGCAGCTGGAGGCTACCAACGTCTTTCCGCGGAGGTCTCGCAGTAAACTGTCACGTGAACAGCGGTTAAAGAAATAACGGTCACAGCATCCGGCTCGGCTGATGTCTGCAGTTACCCTAACGGCCGTCGTGTCACTATGAAGTCTTAGTTCTTTATCCTATCTATATTCTTTCCCTTTCAGTAATTGTACAGTAACAAATAGGTGTTGATTAATGAGTTTACAAAATCATTTGTTATTTTATTAGTAAATAGACTAGATTGTAAAGTATTTTAATAGGCAATAAAAAGAGGAGTTACAAATTAAATATGAATCCATCAACAAATTGTTCAAATTAAAAAGGGATTTACAAAAACAACATTTAACAGTCAAAGTAAATCATTTAAAATACATTTATGAATTCATCAATAATAAAACAGTTTGAAAATGCAGTTTAAAAAGACAAATAAATAGCTGGATTCACATTTTGAATTAAGAACACAGATTTAAATCAGGCATTTAAAAAAAAAGTCAATTTTCTTTTTCTGTGTTTTTCATGAACCTGCTGCTCATCAGAGAGTTTGTGGCGCCATCGTGTGGTCGTATGATACAACTGCAGCAGGCTGATACATAACGAACAGCCTTTAAATACAGAACACGGCTTCAATTCATGTGATATTAACTTTTATTTAAATTACATTCATATTGCATCATACTCACTTTTATTACTAGCAGGTTTAGAGGTTTAAGTTCAAGTGTTATGTTTGTTGCTAAAAAGCCAGACATGTTTCTAAAAGGAGATAAATATTAGACTTAAATTCACCTGGTGGAAACAAACACGACTCCACTGGAATGATTTGTCATGTATATATTATATGTCTTTGATAAATGTGTAAATAGGCATCTGTTTAGTTATATAACACCTTTTATAATGTTGAATTATACACCGATCAGCCAGAACATTAAAAGAACTGACAGGTAGAGACGATATTTGTGCCAATTTGGGGCTTCAAGCGAACGTGATTAGAGAGAAACTGATTTAAATGTGCAGCTCTTCTAAACTTTACAGATTTTATTGGACCGAATGGCTGAAATTATTTTCTTCATTTTTTGGGGTTGTGGTGCCTAAAAAAATGTATCCACTGTTATACAGCTGCTTCTTTCACAATGTAAGCTTATGGGAAAAAGTAGAGGTGGATTCTTTGGGTCCTGTGGGTTCTGATGTGGGGACTCCAGGAATTAGACTGGTTCCAGTGCATCCCACGTATGCTGGATCAGATCTGGATCGAGGGAGGTCAGGTTGGCATCATCTCTGGTGTGTGGCTGGGTGTACTGTGCTGCTGGACTGGCCGCTAAGATCGTGTAGTTTCGCTGTCGTTTGGGGCTTGTGGCTCGGTTTGCAGCGGTGTTCGGGCGGTGCTTGTCAAGGTTTCACAGATGAACAGTGTTTTGTAACAAGATGATCATGTTATTCACTTCACCTGCAGTGTTTCTTATGTCGTGGCTGATCACTGCTGTTTTTCAGACATGCGTTTATCTTTAATGTTTTTAATCTCTGTGCATTGTTCTCATCATCACGTCTATCTGAGTTATTCTTTGACCACATAGATTTTGCCTTGTGATACCGTCAGTGAGAGTTCATTCAGAGTGCCCATGCACGGAAACAGCCTGTCAGTGAAGGTGTGTGTGAAGGTGTAAATGTGTGTGTCGGTATCAGGATCGAAGAACGACAGCTTTCCCCTGTTCCAGTACAGATTAACTCTGATCCTCTGGAGCTTCTTCTTCACCGGGAGGTCAGCGAGAAGACATCCTAACGAGCGTGCGCTGTATTTACCGTTAAAGAACTCTATTTGCCAAAACCCAGATTTTATGCGTCCCTTCTTGTGGAGAGACTCTGCTGCCGCACCGACAAACCAGGCTGGATTGTCCCCGACTTTAACGTCCCAGCTGTGAGTCCCTGAGTTGAAGCCTTCTCGACCCCAGACTGAGCGATGGTAGTCGTTCCTCTCTGGGTTCTCAGGAAGCTTCTGTCTCTCTCCACGTCTCACACTGGTCAGATCTTCAGACAGGATAAAATCTGGATGAGCGGTGTTTGGATCCAGAATCACAGGAGTGTAGGAGACCGTCTCCTTCATCTTGTTCCAGATGTTGAAGCTCAGGTTGCCCAGGTGTTTGGCCTCATCTATCAGAGCTCCTGAGACCAGCTGTGGATCCTCCAGCAGGGGGCGCTGCTGGACTCTCTTCACTGCAGCCTTGTAGTTCTGCAGGAATGAGACGTCTTCAGCTCTCAGCTCCTCCTCTGTGGCTCTGATCGTGTCTGAGAGAGCTGCTATGTCTTTACTCAGAGCTTCAGTCTTCTCCTTCATCATCTGACTCTTCTGCTCCTCTTCCTCCCTCAGAGCAGAGATCCTGGCCTCCTCTTCCTCTTGTAGAAACTGATGAAGCTTCTTAAACTGCTCCTTAATCTGCCTCTCTGTGTGTCGGGCCTGGACCTTGATGTGTTTTGCTGTTTGATCACAGTTTTCTTTAACTTGTTCAAAGACCTTCAGTTTCTCTTTGAGGGGCTTCAGGGACTTCTGGAGCTCCTCTTTGTGATCTTGTGCAAACTCGTGGATGGGTCTGAATCCATGTGTTTTTGAATCCCTGCAGGCGACACACATCGGCTGCTGATGGTCCAGACAGAAGAGCTTCTCAGTGTGCAGGCTGCAGAAGCTTTCTGCTGAAGCTCTCTCCTGTAAGAAGCTCTCACACAGGTTCTTTAACGCCAGGTTACGAGGCGGATTGCTCCTCGATGATCTCCTCTTACACACTGGACACTCCTGTTTAGGTTTCCCCCTCCACCATCTCTGCAGACAGTCTCTACAGAAGCTGTGGCTGCACGTCAGGACAACAGGGTCTTTAAAGATGTCCTGGCACACAGGACAGGACAGATCCTCCTCTGATCGGAAAGACATTTTCTCCCTGAGTGAGGCCGAGCATACCAGGCTGAGTGGTAAACAGGAAGTCGTCTATCGTGGCTCCAGAGAGCTCCCTGAAACTTACATAAACTGGGAGTCGTTCCCCCCGCCCTTAAACTCACAGCCAGCAGCGTGTTGGAGGTGCAAAATTCCCAGTATTTCCCGTCTGAAGCTTTCCTCCCTCAGGGGCTGTTGTGGGTCTGTGGAGAAAGAGATTCTTATTGTCCGTCTCTCAGCGTGTCCGTGTTGCTTCCTGGTGGAGGAAAAATAATCTGTTTCCTGGTTTGTCTCGTGTGAGTCGGAGGTGGAGCTTTGTCTGGCAATCAGTGACAAATGCAGAACCATTAAGGAATGAATAACGCACGAGTTTCCTTTCGCGGCACTATTTTAGGATTTATTCATCAAGGACGGCAGTAAAACACTCATTTGTATTTTTGGGTGAGTAGACACAGTTCTAGTCCGACAGTCAGACAGGATTCAACCCATAAAGACAAAATAATGCTGTCGTTTGGTAAATAAAGTTACAACTTAAAAAAAAAAAAGTTAATAATCAAAGTTGGGTCTTGAATACAAAAAAGGCAGCACATGCACCAAAGAAAACAGGAATAACTGCATTTTATAGTGTAAATTAGCAAAGACAGATGTTCTGGTCGGCTTCAGTAACACATTTCTTTAGCTAAGACTAATTAACAACCTTTTGTCCACTCGTCTGACTGCATATTTGAGACATGTATAATAACAACTATACACAACAAGTGTAATACCACAGCTCCACAGTCGATAAAATACACTGCACATAGAAACAAGAATAACAAGAAACTTTTCTGAATTCCCTTTTTAGAGAATGGTTATATTCACACCACATCATCTTCACCGACTGGCTTGTTTTGTTGTCACGGAGACGTCGGCTGGTAATATTTTCAGTTGGTGTTTATTGTTATTACTAATGTACGGAAACAGCCTGTCGGTGAAGGTGTGTGTGAAGGTGTGTATGTGTGTGTTTGTGTCAGGATCAGAGAACGACAGCGCTCCTCTGCTCCAGTCCAGACGGACTCTGATCCTCTGGAGCTGCTTCTTCACTGGGAGGACTGTGGAGGGATCTGATGGGGAGGCGGCTGAATATTTACCATCAGATAACTCTAAACGCCACAGTCCAGACTTAATGTCTCCCTTCCTTTGGGCCGACTCTGCTGCCACACCCAGGACCCAGTCTGAACCGTCTCCGGCCTCGACATCCCAGCTGTGAGTCCCTGAGTCGAAGCCCTCAGAGCCGAGGACGATGCAGTAGAAGTCAAACCTCTCTGGGTTCTCAGGAAGCCTCTGTCTGTCTGCACGTCTCACGCTGGTCAGATCTTCAGACAGGAGGAGTTCTGGGTTTGCTGTGTTTGGATCCAGAACCACAGGAGTGTAGGAGACCGTCTCCTTCATCTTGTTCCAGATGTTGAAGCTCAGGTTGCCCAGGTGTTTGGCCACGTCTATCAGAGCTCCTGAGACCAGCTGTGGATCCTCCAGCAGACGGCGCTGCTGGACTCTCGTCACTGCAGCCTTGTAGTTCTGCAGGAATGAGACGTCTTCAGCTCTCAGCTGCTCCTCTGTGGTTCTGATCGTGTCTGAGAGAGCTGCTATGTCTTTACTCAGAGCTTCATACTTCTTCCTGATCACTTTACTTTTTTGCCTCTCCTCCCCCCTCAGAGCAGAGATCCTGGCCTCCTCTTCCTCTTCGAGAAACTGATGAAGCTTCTTAAACTGCACCTTAATCTGCCTCTCTGTGTGTCGGGTCTGAGACTTAATGTGTTTCGCTGTCTGATCAGTGTTTCCTTGAGTTTCTCTGTACACCTTCAGTTTGTCCTGTAAGGGCTTCAGGGACTTCTGGAGCTCTTCTTTAAGAGCCTGTGCAGCTTCATCGATGGGTCTGAATCTGTGGTTCTTGTGTGTTTTTGAGTCTCTGCAGACGAGACACACCGGCTGCTGATGGTCCAGACAGAAGAGCTTGAGTTTCTCACGGTGCAGACTGCAGAGAGCCTCAGACCCAGTTGAAGGTCTGTGATCTTTCCTCAGTACGAAGCTCTCACACAGGTTCTTTAACGCCAGGTTACAAGGCGGATCACTCATTAAAGGTCTTTCCTTACAAACCGGACACTCATTTATCTGTTTCTCTCTCCACCATCTCCGCACACAGTCTCTGCAGAAGCTGTGGCTGCACGACAGGACGACAGGATCTTTGAAGATGTCGTGGCAGACGGGACAGGAGAGATCCTTCTCCGAACAATAAGCCATTTTCTCTTTGAGTGAAGACAGAAACTAAACCATGCAGAGCGTCAGAACAGGAAGAGAGACAGATATGTTTCCTCTCACGGCTTTAACAACTTCCCTCAGGTACTTTCACTGTTTTTTTCTCCCAGCCAGCAGCACGTTGAGGTGAAAGAAGTATTCCAGTTTCGCGTCCTCGTACTTCTCTTCCCTCAGTTATGCAAATTCACGCTATCATGTTTCTCAGTGTGTCCGTGTCTCTTTCCAGTGAACTATACGGAAAACAAACTCTATTTCCTGTCTGTCTCAAATGATGTCAGGTGAGAGGTGGAGCTTTGTCAGTGTGTCACAGTTTATAGGGAATTTTGGATGAAAATTATAAACCGGCAGCATCACACCTCGGTCTGTCAACACACTTTTCCTGAGAAGTGCACAGGAAAAACATTGGCAAGTTCTGGCATGTGTGAAAAAAAAAAAAAAAAAAGAAAACATATCAGATAGCAAAATAATTGTGACCTGGATCTGACTCACCTCCATCCTACGTACCGTGTGGAACGACTGGGCGGTTCGCTCATGTCAAGGTTTCACACCTGAGGAATTCCTGCGGTCTGTCGGTGCAGAACAACAACAAAAAATGATGAAGGATATAATAAAAATATAAATATAAAGATGAAAACTATCTGAACCACAATCCGGCCAAACCCATACAGTGGCCGCATGTCAGCCGAGAGCGAGCCAGACTTGGGCCAGATCCAGATCCAAAACCCAGCCCATTAAATTATCCAGTGAATCTCAAAGTCAGGAGGAGTCGTTTGAGAAAACAAAAGCAGGAGTTTATTTTGGCTGTTCGGCGTCTACTTTTGGTTGAGCGTCATCTTTTCCCCCCGTCTACACCAGCGACACACCTGAAGTTTCCACGTATCAATCGCAGCCCAACATTAAGAATTTCTTGTTGAAACAGGACATGAAATAACACATAACACCAGGACCGAGAGAGAAATCAGGGAGGCTGCTTGTCAGGAAAATGTATACATTGGTAATCTTGGGGACTTTGAACAAATGATCGATCACAACAGTTTAAAAAAAGGAAAGAAAACATTGAATCTGGTTTACAACTCTTCTTCTTTAGTGCTGACAAAGCCAAATAATCGATGTTAATTGAGAAAGTAATGAGATGAACAGACACTTTCTTTATCCCCACGGGTACAAAAACAAATGCCAAACACAATAATACAATAATGATAATAATAACTTTATTTATGAAGCACCTTTTCCAAACAACTGTAACAAACGGAGCTCTAAGTTAACTCTGGTACAATAAATCAAATGACAGCATTTATGTTTAATGATGTACCTGGTCGCTCTACAAATACAGAATTAAATTAAATTAAAGTCCTTCACACCGAAGGGCAAATAAGAGAAAACATTCAATACAAAATAAAGTCAGCAGTCAACAAATAAAGACGAGTTAGGCACAGATAAGAACAAATAGAAATAGTTAATCAGAAGCGATATGGAGGTAGGTTTTGAGAGATGCTCCTCAGGTAAATTATTCCAAAAGGTTCGAGTCCTGACAGCAGAATCCTCGTCACCCTCGGTCCTCAACCTCGACCAACATGTGACAGAGCTTCTTTCAGAGGTGAACTCAGGCGATGAACAGGTGAATGAAGATGTAAAAAAGCTCATTCAGGTAACTCGTACCAACACAAGTACCAACATGCTGTTTTCAGCCCTCAGGGTGGTTTCAGGGTGAGATAAGACGTGTGGGCTGTCGGGGGTCGAGGGAGGCGACGCTTCCACTGAATGTGTTAAAAAACGGGTTCGGCTCAGGCTGTTAACGCTCAACGCTCAACACAACCTATCAACACTTCACTGGTATCGTTCTGCTAGTCAACTCAAATCTGAGAATGTTCTTGCTTTTAAACGGCTATAAATTCTAATCCACGTGTAGTTTTCTCAACCATCAATCAGGCCAGAAATAAGAAAGAAACAGAGAGATTTCATTCTTGACATTTAAAAACGTTGACAAAACTACAAGATAACTAACACTGATGGGCCACATGGAGCTTTCAGACATAAATCTTGATTCATGTTGTAGGATAAATCAAATATTCCAGAGACAAAACCAGAAGCTCACTTATTTAATTCAGTTTTGAAATGACAAAAAAATATTAAGTAACGAGCGTCTGAAGACTCAAAGTAACTGTGAAGAAAGAAGAAAACACGTCTCACTGGTAACTATTTAATTTCCCCTCCATGTTTAGTGAACTGTAAGGTTTGTTAAAAGGGTTTTCACATGATAATGTAAAACTGATATAATAAATATGACAGTAAAAGTCAGGTTTATCACAGTAAACTCACCTCACCTGACAGATAAAGTGATCAGGCAACTCTGACTGATCGAAGGTTTTCTGTTAGCGACTGATGACATCTTATTATGTCAATGATCATTTTGATTTGATTGATTTAATTAGTGACCCTGCTGCCTGAAACTCAGCCACAGATAAAACTGCTCAGGCTGCAGGTGACTGATCATGAGGTGAGGTGGAGTCAAAATAGATTTTTAGAGTTTTTAAAGAAAGAAGAAGAAAACAAAACAGCAAAAGTACTTTATTTCTACTTTATACTTCTTTTCCATGACAGCTCAGATGGAAATATTCTACTTTTATACTCAACTACGTTCATCTGATAAGTTAAACATCCTACGAAGAACTTTTAACTGGTTCTGAAACGGTCTCAGTTTATTATTGTTGCCTCTAAATGACGTTAAGAAGCGAATAAGACCATCAGCAAGAAGATTTGCTGATTCCGTATTGTTATTATTACTGATATGTTCTTAATAAATCTAATTTTATTACATATAAGTTAAATGTAAAGTGTGTAGACCCACTAATGTTGGTGGTAAAGCAGTATTTTCTTAATTCATACATTTATTTGAAATTTGAACCTTTAAATTGAGCCTATATAATAAAAGTAGATGAAAAATGTACATGTAGTTAAAATACATAAAGTCAGTGTTTGAGGCCCATATTTTATTTACGTCGAGGAGTTTGATTCTTTAATTTTAAAGTTTAATTTGTTTCATCATCTTTCTTTGTCATCTTTTGTTGAAAGTGTCACCAGAGTCAACAAGAACATGAAAGTTTCTTGTAGCAGCTTTAAGTTGGCTGCTCTGTAAAGTCAGTTTAATATATATACAAATATTTATAATACATAAAAAAATAATCAGAAAATAAATTATGATATGTTATATATCACATTTTGATTTATGTAAAATTGCAACCAGTTATTTTACAAATGCTTCTTAACATCTCCGCCTGGGAGTGTTTCCTGTGGGTGTGACGAAGTGTCGCTGTGTTGTGGCTTCATCTGGTCCGGTTTCTTTTGTTTTTTTCTGCTGCTGCCGAGCAACCGAGAGCAGACAAACATCCTCACACACACACACACACACATTTTAATGCTTCAATGTATGGCCTCTTTTTGTTTTGAGATCATAAAGACCACATGACATCCTCTGACACACAAACACACACAAATGCAAACATCATGGAGGGCGGCGTCCTTGCTTTGTTTTACTCTCTCTCTCTCTCTCTCTCTCTCTCTCTCTCTCTCTCTCTCTCTCTCTCTCTCTCTCTCTCTCTCTCTCTCTCTCTCTCTCTCTCTCTCTCTCTCTCTCTCTCTCTCTCTCTCTCTCTCTCTCTCTCTCTCTCTCTCTCTCTCTCTCTCTCTCTCTCTCTCTCTCTCTCTCTCTCTCTCTCTCTCTCTCCAGCCCCTACTATTGGTTTCCTCTCGACCAATCACGTCGCCTGTGGTCGCCCTCTACACGATGTTGTGGCCCCTCAGCACTGACACTTCAGATCCACGACCACTCAGTGTGAAGTCGTCTCTCCTTCTCTACTTCACTGAATCCTCTCTGAGATCGGACTCACCTGGTCGACGGTCCTGTCAGCAGCAGCAGCAGATTCTCCTCCTCCTACAGGTGAGAAAACAACCTGTCTTCTTGTTTTCTTTTCCTCACGTTGAGCTACATACCTGAGAGGCTTTACGTGTCTACGAAACAATGAAAACAGCTTGGATCCATCCGTGAGGCTAAAACAACAACAGACAGGGAAACACAGTGAAGTCATTCAGGTACAGGTGTGAGGTGCTGGAGGTTTACCAGCTTATTCATGACACTTTGTTGTAAATTTAACGGTGGAGGAAGGATTTAAATGCTAAATCTAACAATGGGGGGAAATAGAGAGTACGTAGTAGTTCATACGCTGCTAGACGAGATTATTAACCAGGTATCATGTAGATTACACCGTCCTTTTGAGCTTAATCCCCTGGAACGTCTTTGTGACATAGAAGCTGCCTCACCTGAGTGAAACGGATGAACTGTGAGTTGAAGACGACGACATCTGTTTCAGATCGTCTTTATTTTGTTCTTCTCCCGTTGAGGCTCACACATGCTTTCTGAAGGGAGCCCAGTTATAGATTGAATCTGAGCTGACGAGGCTGAAATCATATTGAGATGTTTTAAAATTTAGCGATTAAAGTCCACATGTTCATTAACATTTCTGTGGAGGAGGATGATGATTCATGTTTGTGTTGTTGTCTGATTGTTTGCGGTCAGCTGTTGTTCGGGTCAATCATTTGTGTCGGTGCCTTAACTTCTGAAGGTGATATTATGTGTGTAACTTATACGAATTTAAAGTAAAACGACTGAACGAAAGAAAAGCCGGGACGAATACTGTTAGTACTGTCAGAGTGAATTTATTTACGTGGTACGGTGCGTCTGTTGTTGAAGAATTACAAAACAATCATTTTGTACCAGACAAACATTGTGCAATTAATATAAAATCGTAATGTTAAAGAAGAAAGAAATCTGTATTATTTATATATAAAAAAGGATTTTTCTACAAATAAATGTTCTCATTACGACCTTTAGAGATGCTGCTGCTGCTGTAAATAATCAGGATATAATAAAACATAAATGATGATGTAATCTCATACTTTAAAGTACCCTGCAGTATGTAAAGCAGTTAAAATGAACCACAACTTCCCCTTTAATTATAGATAATTATCCAGTTCTATTATATATACATCGTTCTGATATCTGCCATTACACATAAGAAGTACTTTTACTTTTAGTATGCAACTTTACTGAAGCACAAGTGTTCAAAGCAGGATTTAAGTATTTCTAAACTGTTGTACTTGTTAAAAGAAGAAGATACCTGAGTGCTTCATCGTCCGGTGAAAGAATGTGAGCAATTTTCTACCTTTTGCCTGAAGCTTAAAGTTTGAGGGTGGTCGACGGCAGTAAAAGAAGAGAGATAATAACAGTGAAACCTGAAGCTGCCGGACGAACAGCATGCAGCGTTTCACTGCATTTCTTTGTTCAGATATTTGAGCTGTCACGCAGCGTTTTACTGCTATTAGTGGGGGTTTGTCCGGAGAATGGCGCCAGAGGAAAGGCCTGAGTGAAGGGTTTGTTCTCACAGCGGCCGTCGTTAATGTTTAACATGTTATCTTGTTTGCATTCAGCTTTATCATCAACGACAGACGGAAGTTTTGCATCGTGTCATTAACTGTGTGACGAGTAGAAATGTGGACTTGCGTTGACATTTATTGTCCCTAACAAAGCTCTTCAGCTGCTGTTCAGATCCTGACTTTTGTCCGATAAAGTATCGTGACGTTATAGAGCCTCAGAGATCTCAAAACGAGGAAGAGTCCACAAAGTGTCTGCGGCCGCTGTGTGTTTCCTGTTTCCTTTTTTAAACATGAAGATGAAGGTTCCCAAACCTTAACACAGTCTTTATTTGAACACTAACTACATTTCTTTTGCCAAAAACTTAACCTTAAATCAGAAAATGATGAGTCTAAACACCGACTCTTACTGGTTTTAAACAGCGCTGACATAACGAGTTCTCCTGAGGATAAAAGTGGAAGTATTTAACGAAACCCGATGTGTAATAACGTGCCAGTTCTGCCGGACACTTCCTGGTCTGCAAGTATTTAACTCCTGGGTGAGGAGAGCGAGAGATTTACATCGACACATTTAAGAGAGTTAAGACTTAACATGTGTTGATTATTTTCACAGAAGAGAGCAAAAACAATTATATTTCATTGTTTAGTTTGGAGGAAAAGCCGACGGCTCGCTAGAATAATGTGGATTCAGCCTCTGGGGATCATGAAGACCGCCTTATAAATACCAACAGACTTGGACATCCAGATTGGCTAACGTGGAAAATAAAAAAGCTGTTCATAGAACCAGGATTAGATCGTTAAATTGATTTAGTGTTCACAATTAGACGTCCGGCCAAAAAGGCTCAGACTGAAGAAAATGATGGTTCCCTGAAGTCACAAAACATTCCAGTGAGAGTCATCAGTCAACACCTTCAGCTCTGAGAAGTTTTTCTTCTTTCTCAGTTATTTATGTTGATACTGATCCAACCAATCTGTTTGTTTACGGGCTGAAGGAATGCTGTGTGCAAGTTGTAACAGTCGTCGGGTTTTGGTTTCTGTTCCTCCTCCGGCTGAAGAGAGCTCAAAATTCACAGTTTCATCCTGCAGGACGTCACTCGTCTGTGACGAACTAACGGCCGCAACGGTCCTGAGTGACACAAGAGGTTAAACTGGTCAGACGGACGCTGATATCTGATCCCGGTGTTGTAAAGACATCATTAGGTGTAAGCCCTGACAAAGTGGCTGCTTTGTGTGTGTTGACATGTTGTGGCTGGAATCAACTGCAGTATTAATCTCCTGATCACCCGACTGAGCAGCAGGACAAACACAAACCAGTCTGACGACCTCTGCAACACACAGCAAACACACGGCTACGGGGCATTTTGTTGTTTTCATAGGTTGGGTGTCAAACCGCAACTGCAACCAGGGAGTGACGACAGGGAGGGAAAACAACGGAGGTGTGGATTCAAGGCTGCGACTGAGACTTACTTTGAATATTTGTTTATCTGCAGCGTTAATCAAAGTTTATTCTCTATCTCAATTTCAGCCCAATCACCAGAACAATCCTGCAAACCACAAATATACTCACACTTCACCTTTAGGTTTAATTTTCAATGTCATGATGTGACAATAAACACTCAGGTTTAGACACAAGAACCACGTGGTCAGGGTTCAGAAAAGATGGTAACTGGTTCTGTCTCTTTAAAAAACACTTTTTCTGCAAATTGTTCCCACAGAAATATCCAGTGGTTTCATGTTTACAAATGTTGAAATGCTGACTCCAACAGTGTTCTCTTGGCAAAAACAAATATTTAAATACTGCCTTTAACTGTGGTCCCTCTTGAAGAAAATTATCCAGTGGCTTCATGCTTCCAAAGGCTGAAATGCCGTCTTAAACAGTGGAAATATCCAGTGGTTTCACACTAAACTATGTTAAAATGCCATTTCCAACAATGTTCTCTCATTAAAAATATCCAGTGGTTGCACGCTTACAATATTGAAACGCCGTCTCAACGACTCCTCCCTCTTTAACCAAAATGTCCAAAGGTTTCACGCTTCACAGTGTTGAAAGCGTCTTTAACAGCTGTCTCTCGTTTAAAACAAATATCCAGTGATAAGCCTGTGAATATTCTCATTCATCCAGGTCATAGTTATCTCAAGGAGATTGAATCGAACGCAACTGGATTTGGTTGGATTTTTGCATAGATGGCTTCCTTTACTCCTCTTTCAAACCATGAGAGGATAAATGGTTTGAAAGAGGAGTAAAAGAAGCCATCTATGCAAAAATTGAAAAACCATCTCTAAACAGAGGAGGGGGTCTGCGACACCACCTATCTCCAATTTACAATGCTGTTCTTTCATGCCTCTAAGAACAACGGCTGTGCACAAAGGGCCTCATGTGACTCCAACGACTGTCGTTACAACACAATAGAGCACAAACGAAGTCCAAACCAACTTCCCACTATCCCCAACGACCATACTAACGACTGTCGTTGGCAATAATGGAGCACATACGACCCATAGACATCAGTGGCCTTGTGACCGCCTCCTGAGAGGTTAAATAGCTGGACCTCCACACCGGCTAGTTGGACTAGTCCCAGCCTAGTCAAGGGAGCAGGAACTGATGAAGCCTCTCGGATGAGAGGTGAAACGTCTTCAAGACAAAAACCAAATCCAGTTGCGTTCGATTCAATTTCCTTGAGATAAATATCCAGTGATGTCACACTCGCAAATGTTGAAACATCGTCTTGAGCAGTCGACCCTGATTTGAAATATCCAGAAGCTTCACAGTATTAAAACAGCATCTTCAACAGTGGCCCCTCATTAAAAAAATATCAGCTTTCACACAAAATTATTTTTATAACTTTTTCTTCTGGCCGACTTTCGCTTTTACCAGATTAATATCTGGACACGACGTCTTTACTTGACTTTTCTCAGCTCTCCTGTGTTGACATTTTTACGTCCAGTTGTTTTTAACAGCACATTTATTCACAGACTGGTTGTTATTCTTTACATCTGTTTGGTTTTGTTTTTCCCCACCGACACAGACTTTTCTTTTAGAGATGAAAGCTGCATACCAGGGTGGGTCTGAGTCTATAGGGTACAGACCGGTGCTTAAAGCTAAATATACAGTGTGTCGGTACAGTATATTGCGTGTTAACGTGACGCAGATGGCTGAAGGATCACAGGAGACGGGCTGATGATGGGGGGATTTGTGAAGAGGCCCCTTGAATCCACGCTGAGCTGTCAGAACAAGTCCTGAACAGTTTCCTCAGCTGAAGCATCGCAGCAGGAGTTCATTTAGAAAGAAGCTAATTACTGTAATCGCTAACAACTGTATTCATTTATCTGCTTCTGATTAATCATAATATAAAGTCCACCATGTTACTTACACTGACACGTTTCTACGGAAGCCCAGAACGGACAAACCAAACACAAACCCACTAAATCTCACTGACTGGATCTTTAAATGAGTGTTTTTGTCCAGAATCACACTTCTCATATGTTCCTTTGATCCATTATAAAATGTTTTCATTATATATTTTAGTTAAGTTAAACTCGTGTTAGGTTTGTATTAATTGTACGGATCTATTTACGTATCTGTGACGGGGTGGAGGAAGTTGTGTTGTTGCTGTTCTCACTTTTCTAGTTTGCGTCCACTTAACATTGATTTATGAATTTTCGATTTATATTGTTTTACATCGTGTAGTGTTTTGCTTCTGTAATCATGGTATGTTTACTCTCAGTCAGGAAGTTGTTGTTATCTAGATTAGATTAAAGATGGCCTCTCTTTTTAACAAACTGTTTGCCTGATGAAGGTCTCGTACGGAAACACTGCAATGTTTCAGCTCCTGATCAGCTCGTCCCTCTCTTACGCTGCCGTCTTATGAAACAGACGTGTGAAGTGTTTTTCCAGCCTCATCTTTTACCTTCAGCTGTTCATGGGTTCTTCTTCTCTAATGATAATTCAGCTTTTTAAACAATTATTGAAAGAATTTACCCCAAAACTGTTCTTGATTAAAACCTCTAATTTCATCAAAATGTCTTTGAACGCCTTCATATTTCAACATGCTTACTGTCAGATGAAAAGCGTTGTGTGTTTCTTACCCTTAAAGAAATGAAAACACACACATCTGCTGTGTTAAGTCTCAATGAAACACGGCGCCAATATTTTTACAGGGTGTACTTAAAGCTATTACAAGCATCTTTTCATTGTGAACAGTGTGAATACTGTAGACGGGCCTCAGGCGAGGCGAGCTGAAGGAGCCGCTGTTAATACACACCTGTCTACACACACACACACACACGTGCACACAGGCCTGACAGCTTGTTTGATGTATACAGAGTAATACCACACACGCCCGAGCATGTTCAGACACAAACACACTCGTTAGCAGGTCAATGATGTTTCTGCTCTCCTGTCTGTTTTTTTCTCTGCAGCCAACATGAAAATAGCAGCTTTTAACATCCAGAAGTTTGGGAGAAACAAAGTGTCAGACCCAGATGTGCTCAACATCCTGACTAAGGTAACACACACACACACACACACACACACACACACACACACACACGTAACATAATCACAAAACAATCGGATCTTAACATGTTGCAGCAGATGAGGCTGCTGAAACTCACAGTAAGCTCGTTGGGCTACATGTTGAAATAACTGGTGAGTCTTTCTTTTACAGGTCATTAGGGGACTGTATACCTGATTATTACCAGCAGTAATTACCCAATAACACACTATGATTAACCACATAGTTACCAGGTAAATGCTCAGTATTTTGGTCATTTTACTTTCTTATTACCATTTGTAATTACCTGGTAAAACTTTTGTGTTACCATGAATTTACAAGGTAGGGTTTCAAATAATTCCTTAATAATTTAGACTGAAGGAAGGAGATCAGAGTCAGCTCAAGATTCAAACAAGGTTTTTTTTTTTCATCTAGTACAAGAGGAGAATTCACAAAGGAAAGACTCAAATCATGAAGAGGAAAGCTTGGTTTTTATCTCTCTCTCTCTGGGGCGACTAAAACTCTAACAGCTGCTAATTTATGCCTTCCTGCACTTAAAGGAAGAATTCACAGAGAGTTGAGGAAAACATTCAGTGGTTAATCGATGCCTTATGTGGGTAGAAAAACAAGTTATAAAGCGAGGTCACAGGTCGTACGCGAGACAGTTACTTCAATCATGGGGTACAAAATTTCCATCACAGGCTAGCTGCAGAAAAACAAAACATTTGAGCCGCATATATACAGTATCATCACCCTGATATCACCCTGATGTCACACTGATGTCACACTGATGTCACCCTGATGTCATTCTCTCCGTCTTGACCCCAGATTGTGTCTCGATATGACATCATTGTGATCCTGGAGGTGGTGGACATCAGCGGGGAGTCTGTAGAAACCTTCCTGGAGGCTCTCAACAAGTGAGTTTCTGTCTTCACTATATTCACTGTGTTGTTGTTGTTGTTGTCAGGAGGTTTGTTCCTTAGTCTTGCAATTTTCTATCACGTATTGCAACGTATGGGAAATTAATGAAAACAAAAGAGTCAGTAAGATGACATCTACCTCCCGGTGGTGCAAGAGGAAAGTGTGTGTGTATAAAAAGTATGTTTTGGGTTTGACGTTTGATTTAACGTTGAACTATTAGAGGAAACTGAATTAAATTAACATCACATCTGTCTTTTCCAGAGCCAACAGGAAGCATCACTACACGCTGAAGATCAGCAGTCGTCTGGGCCGAACGCGCTACAAGGAGCAGTTCATGTTCCTGTACAGGTGAGAGCTCACCTGCAGCGCTGACTCACACCGATTCCAGTTTCAGTTTGGAGACTCCTGATTCTGCTTGATTGGAAAAACGATTTGACACAAAGCCTGAATGTTAAAATTAATTGTGTGTGTGTGTGTGTGTGTGTAGGGACGATCTGGTGGACTTGGTGGGCTCCTATCAGTATGATGACGTGGAGACTGAGTGCGGAGACGTTTTCGCCAGAGATCCCTACATCCTGCGGTTCAGATGCCTCACGACAGGTAAAGACAGAGAACACCTGAGTGTGTTTAAAGAGCAGGAACGATTAGATGGATTAGACTAGATTACGGTTTGGATTTGGTTGGTTAACTCTTCGAGTTACAGCTGTGTAAACGTGTGTGTGTGTGTGTCTCTACCTCAGTGCTGAAGGACCTCGTGATAATCCCAGTTCACACCAAGCCGGACGACTCGGACAAGGAGCTGGACGAGCTCTACGATGTCTTCGAGCACGTGAAGAAGAAGTGGAGGACTGACGTAAGGACACGACATCATCAGTACAGTCAGACAACAGTGTAATACAGTGAATCTCCACCAGGTGAACCTACCTGTATATCAGGAGATGGAGAAGTTCAACTAAATTGGAAAAAAAACAAACAATTTAATTTAGATAGAAACAGAATAAACACCTCGTGGTTGTTGCCTCAAGTCAGATCTGATTGGTCGCCGGCTCCCAGTAGCCACGCCTGCTGATGTTCCTCCACCTCTTTCTGCTCTAGAACGTGATGATCCTGGGCGACTTCAACGCCGACGGCTTGTACGTCTCCAAGAAGAAGATGAAGACCATCCGCATCCGGGCCGACAAGAACTTCCACTGGCTGATCGCAGATGATGTCGACACCACGGCGAGCAACAAAAACGACCACACATACGACAGGTAACACACACAAACAAACAAACAAACACACACACAGAGGCGGGATATCGATTCATAATCGAGATTTAATCTCTTTAACTACAGATGAAGACACAGGTTCACATGTGCCTCCATAAAGAAATAGTTTGACAATGTGGGAAGACCGCTTGTTCTCTTTTTGGTGGAGATTCAGATGAGAAGATGGATAATATCTGTCAGTTAAATATGCAGCAGTCGGGTTTCCAGTCTTTATACTGAGCTAAAGTCTTCTTGCTATCGTTTTGTCATCAGTGAGCATGTAAGAATGGTTCGACCTTCTCGTCTGACTCTCAGTAAGAACGCAAATAAGCGTTATTTCCTTTACGTTACCAAAATTTACAACCCAGTCGCCTGAATAAATGTGAGCCAAGTTAAGACTGAATGTTTCTTTTTGTTGAATTTTCTATTTTGATTCTTTTATTCTGTGCTCCGTTAAGGTTTAGGCACAAAAAACCCACTTGGTTAATATTAGGAAAGCATCATCGTTGGGCTTAAAATATCTGTTTTGGTCGCCACAAAAACGGCTGGAAATTTTTGCAGATCTCTCAGCGATACCACCACCGTCTCCTCCACCTCCTGATGTGAAAGCCTCGGACGTATCTGTGGTCTGCAGAAACTGTTTTATATTCAAACACTTTGCATTATATCCTGACAACTGGGCTGAAATTTAAGAGCAGCAGTCACAAAACCCTTCGTACTTTTCAAGGTTATGTTTCTAAATTTGTGTCTTTTTGTTTTGTTGTGTTTTTCCTCTACACCTTTGTTTTTGCAGTATAGTGTTGCATGAACATCTCAAGACACTGAATTTGGCAACAAAAGTAAAATACACACCGTGCGTCTCTTTTCAGGATCGTGGTTTACGGAGACGACATGCTCCAGGCTGTGGTACCGAACTCTGCCAAACCCTTCAACTTCCAGAAGGCATACGGACTCAGTGAGGAGCAGGTCTGTTGCCTGTCGTCACGCTCTCACTTCACAACGACATGAATTACTGAGCCCCTCAGTCTTTAAGTCTGACCTCCAGATCACCAAATTCAACTGTTCACCAGCAGCTGTTCGTTATTTTTACACAACGGCTGCACCTGGAAGTTAGTGGGTGTAAATATCTAGAAACAACTAACACAAAGGAACAAGTTTATGTGGTCCAACACAACTTGGTCAACCAAAGACAACACTCAATGAATAAATAACTGTTTGTTTTCCAGGCTCTGAATGTCAGCGATCATTATCCTGTGGAGGTGGAGCTGAAGTCCCTGAACGGGACAACACAGGAGGTGGATGGTAGGCAGCACAGCTATAAATACTTGTCATAATGTGTTGCTGTTAATTGTAGAATCCGTCTTTGATTCTTGTTAATGGATGTAAAAACACAGCCTACAGTGCATCAGTTATCAGATAAGGGCTCGGTTCAGGACTCAGTGGTTCTACGTGGTTCTTCCCTGCAGGTCAGCAGCAGCAGCGCGGGCCGGTGATGGTGGACGCAGACCTGATGGAGCTGAAGAGAGGAAACCTGCTGCTGGAGAGGGAGAAGCTCAACCTTGAGATACAGATCCTCCGAGTGAAGTTGGCCAAGCACACTCTCGGAGACGAAGTTTGAACCCAGGAGTCCAAATCCAAACACCCGACAGAACATTAATAACTCGTTACCTCCAGAACCACTGGCTGGTTTAAACAAACCAGTGTTCAGTCTGACCGTCACCACGGACACTGCAGACGTTCTGGGTGCACAATCCTGCATCATTGCTCATGTTTGAGTCTCTGGACGACTGCCTGTGTTCCTCTCCAATATGAACTGACACAACTGAACTCTTATCAGTCAGTGTTTTGACTTTTTGACTGAATCGAGCCGTCAGGTTGTCCGTCTCGTTTCCTCTACGCTGCACACAAGATGAAATAAAATCTGATAACTGGCTCATTTTTTAAAACAGATTTCAGAGTCATTATTTAACATGATTGTTTCTCAGCCCAAACCAAACGCATCTTTTTTAAAACGATGCGTAAGATCAGCAAGGATTTAGAAACTCAAAACATGTAGAAATTGGCATTTTGTGTGATTTGGCGCCCCCTACAGTTTTCTGAGTGCGACACCACTGTTGCAAATGTGTGTAACGCTGTAATCCTAACCTGCTACTGAAGTTACAAGGTGCAGAAACATGTGACACAGACATCATTCACCCTGTTATAAGACACTGTACCATCAAAATACCACCAGCTGCAATTAACACTGTGCACTGTACTCAATCAATAAACGTGTGCTTCTGTAAAGACTGTATATCCATAAACCCAATAATGCTGTAAAACTAAACACATCTTAAGCTTCATTGTTAGTGTTTTACCTGAAGTGTCTCTAATATTTAGTCTGGCCACACACAATACAACTGTAATGAAGGCAGGATTCATTGCATGAAACGAATTCCTGGATATTAAATGTTAATCTGCAGTTTTCTGTTAATGACCCGGTAATATTTGCCTCGTAAATAGTGAAGTGTTGCTACAACATCTACTATAAAACACTCGCTGGTGGCAGAACAGTTACATCTCTCATGTGATCAATTACAACCTAACAGGCCGCAGCATGCTGTGTGTTCAGAACCATCAGTTACTGATGAGTAAAAAGGACGCAGGCTTTCTCTGAATCCCAGTGAGTTTAACTCGTCTCCTGTTGTATCGTCCACTAGACCATTTTGACAGCCGACAGTGTGTCAAAGCAGGAAAAGAACAGGTGTAATTGGTAACAGCTCACCCTCGGGCTCCTGGTGTTGTGCATGTTGGCTCACTGGGATACTTGTGTAACTGAGCCATCATTAACAAAGTCTCACCTGTGCTTTTCCTGCAATGACATGTCAAAATGTCCGCCCTAAAAAAGTTCTCCTGGACCGACCAACGCAAAGCATTTATATTTGACAACCTGGCAATCAACCATCTTTCTCTAGAATCACATGCTGTAAAGTTAATAATGATCCTCCTTCATGGTCTCAACAGATCGATTCTTGACCTTCCTGATTCGTTGCTTCTTCGGCACACAACAAATGACAGCCATGTGTCTGTGAGACATCAGAAAAGAACACAAGAATGGTCCTTATTTTAACACATTCCAAAGAATTAAACTACCATATATATACTTTGTCATACTGTCATTTTTTTTTAGTTATGCTGCATTGATTATCCTCACAGTAAAATTGTATAGCCTCCAAAATGACCATGAAACAGAGTCAAGCTTTGTCCAATAAACTGGTAAATTAATGTTTCTTTAAACCAGCAAACATGCACGAACAGTTTTTAACCCAACGCCATGTGGTGTTATATTTTCATGATGAGGTGGTGAAGTGACACATTGTTTTACTGCTCGATAGTTAGTGGTGGTAATGTAAGAAACAAAGCAATGTGCAAGTCACCAGATATTAATACAGAAGAAATAAAGGTCTCAAAATATTCCAGAAAGCTTCTTTGCAAATATGTGAGCAGGGAGGAAACGTTTGTTCAGCCTCAAGGATAAACCCTGAGCGGAAACATAACCATCTGTCTGTAACACAGACATGTAAATCAAGTCTAATGTGTCTCGTAAATACACTTATTGTATGTCAGGAGAGTTAATTTGACATTTTAATTGGTTTGTAAAAAGAACTTAATGACGGTTTAACGGTCGAGACTGTTGACTGATTACAAAAATCACAAAAAAAACTAAAATGACAAGCGGTAATTACAAAAACTTTATTAGTATCTCCCTCTTTACAATACAACAAATATCTGAAGAAAAAAAAAAGAAGTTGGGGTGAGTTGTGTTTCTGATTCAGTTAAACATGGGTATAAAACAAAAAAAATGGTGTAAATCAGGATTAGTTTTACGCTTTACATTTCTAAAGCCGCAGACCTTTAATTGTAAATTGCAGATTTTGGTCCGAGTGCATGACTGAGTGACTGTCCTCAACAACAAACACCACAGTGAGACACCAGGAGTAACATCCCATCAGGAGTTATGATGTGTGTAGCAGGCCTGACTAGATACACATATTCCTGTCCTTAAAATCCTCAAACTATTAAATTCATTTTTCTGTACATTTTCACTGGTGGAGGGGGCCGTCACCAGGGCAGGTTCTGAGTTTGATGAGGTTCATGTCAAACGGAGCAAAACAAACTAGAGTCTTCTCAGCGAGCATACACACACCGCAGACGCAGGAAGCGAGGCCGGGGAGCAAAAAAACATCATCGCCAGATTCGGGTTTTACTTCTTGCCGGATTTCTTGATGCCACTGCTGCCTGTAGGGACGAAAAAACAGACAGGAAACATTAAATATTTGGGTGTGTGAGAAAACCTCTGACCTGACAAATTAATCCCAGCGGTCAAAACCGTGGACGCACACTTTGTTTCCGTTTCTGTAAATTTCCAAGAGCTGTTCATGTGTCTTGGTCACATAAACTTTCCCCTGTCTTAAAAAAGTTGTGTTTTTTTTTTTTGGTCTACAACCAACCTGGAAATTAACTCATGATCGCAACGGTTTGATGTGATGTTCGTTTAGAGTTACTAGTCACTGTAAATGGCTTTATAAACTCCAACTGAATGACTCCAAACTCTGTCCACCTCTGTGGGAATCTTTGCTGATATGAGAAGATGGTTAAATTTGTATCACTCAGACTCCCATGGCTTTACGGACACGCAAGTCCTGTAGGTTTGATGCCAAAATACCAGACAAATAAGCACTTAATGTGTCAAACGGAGACTAATGAAGCCTCATATTAGCTTCAACTTTAGATTGCATTTTTGCACTAAACGAGGACTGTGGATTCATTCACTCATCTTTTGAAGGCAGGCATGAGGGCACAAACTGTTACTGAACAGAAACACGGAGTCTCTCACGTCAATAATGACACAAGGGGAAGCAGATGTTATTTGGTTGTATCTACAATCCTATGTGTGTGTCCCACGGTGATGTGATATAGTTAGGAGTTACTGTGGGGAATGTAACTCGAGAAAGGTACAGTCTGAGCACACACCCAGCTCAACTCCTGCACACGTGCATATGGTATGTAATTATTGTATTAAGATAGACTTGAAAAGAGTCAGGAAGTGTAAGGTTCTTACCTAGAGGTCCTTTTCCTCCAGCTTTGGCCTTCAACGCCTCCAAGGCTTTCTGTTCTTCCTTTTGCTTCTGCTTGAAAGCGACATCATCCTGCAGAAAGAAAAAAACCCAGACAGTTCAAACACTGACCAAATTATTTCCATGACATCACTTCTGTCTTCTGTTTGTCATCAGTTTGGGCCTAAACTTTTACAAATTACTATCATGTGTTCCCAGCGCCAAAAACCAAAGAGACATTTTGCATTAGAGAAGTTATTTAAGCTATTCAGCTGGCATCTGAAGACCTTAAATAACTATATAAACACATATAAGGGACTTGTCCTACCGTTGAAGTGTATAATGGTCAAACTATACAGAATAAGAATACAACATCAGTGAAAACAGCTGTACAGGTTTTAAAATGAAGAATAAAGGCACAATCTGTTAACTGAGTTTGTTGTATAAAGATTACCTAACGTTACAGTGTATTTTTTATAACATGTGAAAGAGAAATGATCAGCTATATTAACTGATAAAGACAGTAATCATACAGCCTGATTAAGTCTGTGAGAACAGAGAGACACACTTACGTCATCCAAATCCTTGTTCGCTTTCTTGGGCGCCTTCAGTGGTTTCTTTTTGCCTCCTGCGGACAATAAATGAGCATATGGTTACATTATTTGAAGATGTTGTTTAAATTCACTGTTACTTGGACAACAATTTATGAGCCGAATGCCCCCAGACGATCACACTGAGTCACCCGTGGTCTAAATAAACGGTCTTTCTGAAAATATTTCCCGCAAACAAGTAAAACACGTTTATGCGGCATATTTTTAATGGAGTTTGGTGAAAGAAGGAGACATCATCGAGCCTCGCGCTCTCTTTAGCAGCCGCTAGCTAGCTAATCCACGCAGTGAAACTAGCTCCGCTCAAACTAGTTACACCGTCAAAATAATCTGTTTTAAGATGACGGCAATTTTCTGCTGAACTTTCAGATGAAACGACGTCTCACCTTCTCTGCCAGACATGTTTAAACCTGGTCACAGTGATCCAAAGGGAGAAAATAAGGGTATCTTCGTCGCGCACACAGCCGTTTGTCTGTCTGATCCGCGCCGCTAGGACCCCTGTGAACTCTTACCCGGAAGTGGAATGACCGTTTCGTGCCTGAACTAAAACTCGCCCGGCTGTTTCATTTGACATGAAGATGCTAACTAGTTAGCAAAAAGAAACTACCGTCGTGTGACATGCGTGCTTCGACAACACTGAAGAAGACAGGTATATATGTTGTCATACCTTGGTTTTTTAGTGAGTGACCCTGTTGTATGACGTCACAGACTTTCACACGACTAAAAAGTCAGTTAACCGGCGACTGTTAGCGACGTGGAGCTAAAAGCTAGCTAGTTGTGAATGGAGTAGGGGAGAGGACAGACCAGTCAGCTAACCTTGGGGGAAGAATTGTAACGTAGTTTAAGTTATAGTGATGAAGTTAAACTCTGTAAACTTTATCCTCCTCCAGTCTGTCTAGTTTACATACGATGAGGACAGTTGTATTGGGAAATAAGTCATATATCAGAGTAACAAATCAGAGTGCATCATCATCATATTTGTGTTTTGTGTATTTGGGGGCAGTGACAATCGTTTTGGAAGTTGTGGAAACTGGAATTTAAATGTCTCTAATCTACTTTAAATTGAAGTTATGACCATTATATGAACGTTACCTAAAAAGTGGAGTAAGGTTCTTTATCTTAATGGCATCTCTGTTCACAGTTCAGTTTTGCATTTGACAGTAAAAATAAGTGATTTTCATCTCAGATCTGTTTTCATTAAATCATGTAATGAGTGTTGCTTGTTCTAATAAGTGTCCATTGCCATGGTTGAATTTGTATGTTGATCAATTTGAACGTGAAGGCAACATGGAAGAACTGGTAACTTTACAACCAAATGTCTTTGTACAAAAAGACATGTGGTCCATGAATGTGTTTATATTTCCATATTATTGGCATCTCAAAATGGTAATAAAATGCCTTTTCATATCTTGGATTCTCAAGATGCTAGAGCCCTTGAAATTTGGCACAGTATTAATAAAAGTTGTATCGTGTGTGCATAATTAAAACATAATCTAATGGGCCTGTCAATTGTCAGAAATGTTCATTTCTTTTTTCACTGTTGTCCTCACAGGTGCCTGTTCTAGTGTCGGTGCTGTAGCTGCAGTGAAACTGAAGCTCTGACAGTTTTCAAGCTTCGACTGCAGCACTTCTCAATGAGGTACATCTGCACAGCGGGGGGGATGAGGGAGACCTGAAATTTTTTGCTGGTTCTACATAAAAGTCCAAGACTGAAGCTGACGATTAACAGTTTGTTTGCTCCGTCAGGTACAGAGGAGCTCAGATCTGTCTCTGGGCTCATGGCTCCTGCTGTGTGTCCCGCCTGTCAGCGCCTGGCAGAATCACTCTGGTACGAACCTACAGTGCTCAACATCAGCCCGGCCCCTCCCCACCCGCTAACCCCACGCCTCCTGGTGGGAAGGGTGGAGCTGAGGTAGTGAAGGAGCGTGCACTGGCTGCCTTACAGGTATACTTCATCCCTCTTCTAACTGTTTTTAACAACTTTATAGACCATAGATACACTACCAACATGTGTTCTACTACTGACTTTCAATAACTCTGTTAACATATAATCCCTCCTCCAGTATGCAGGTGAGTTGGGGCGCCAGTGGGGTCAGAGGTCAGCTCAGACAGCCACCGCCTCCGTCAACTACTGGTGGGGGAGGTACGAGGAGTTTGTCGGGCTCAACGAGGTCCGCGAGGCCCAGACCAAAGTCACCGAGGTCAGTAGACAGTTAGAGCAGACTCCAACAAGTCACGGAGGTCAAATGATGTATATTAAGAAAGATTCTGAGTCTCAGGCTGTGTTTCTTCCAGGCTGAGGCAGCATTCATGGTGGCCAGAGGGATGGTGCGCGAGGCTCATATTAGCCTGGAGGCCCTGCAGGTCAGGCTGAAGGAGGTCCGAGACCGGCTGGACCGAGTCTCCAGGGAAGACGCTCACTACCTGGAGCTCGCCACGCAGGAGCACAAACTGCTGCAGGTGAGCTGAAGCAATCGAAAATGTGTTAAAACCGGTGGAGGGAAATGGAGCGTGTTCAAGATGTCTTCAGAAGAAGAAGAAAGTAGCCACTAGGGGGAGCTCACATCTTTCCAGTACTCCTGCAACTCAAAGCCTGTCACCATGGCTGGAAGCTCGGTTTGCTAATTTTATCCTCCACACAAAAAAATACATCAGATGAGAGGAAATACTATTCCAAACTTATGAAGTTTGTCCTATCTGAGATCCAGTACAAACATTTGTTTCTTAGTAAAATGTGATTCCAGTGTAGCGTTTTAAAAGTTGTAAGAATATTCTAATGATCATCAGTATCATAATGTTGTGAATCAAAATTGTTTTGTTGAGAATAATCATGCTGTGTAATCTTCATATCTTAGGGATTTGTACAGTAATGTAGCTGTTTATGGAACAACAGATCTGGTGACTGTGTTTGATTCATAACTCCTCACCCCCTGTGACTCGCAGGAGGAGCGTCGTCTCCGGACAGCGTACGAAAACGCAGAGGGTTCTGAGAGGGAGAAGTTCGCCTTGTTCTCAGCCGGCGTCAGGGAGAGCCACGAGAAGGAGAGGACGAGAGCCGAACGCACCAAGAACTGGTCCGTCATCGGCTCGGTCCTCGGAGCGCTGATCGGGGTCATGGGATCGACATACGTGAACCGCGTCCGCCTGCAGGTGAGGAGGGTCGATGACATCAGTGAGATTCATCACCGTCTCAATTGTAACATTTTGAATTACAGTACTATGGAAAAACTGTTTTGTTTGATGCACTTAGGGGCCGTGTTTGTCTTATATTATTCACTGTTTTTTAAGTTTCAATTATGAATAAATTCCTGCAAAACTAACGACATTCCCTTCAGCTAGCAGCCTCGCAGAGCTGCTAGCATGGCTGTAGAATATGGTCACCAGGTGTTTTTGTTCCAGCCGATAAATCCTCTCCTCTCTGACCTGTAGGAGCTGAAGACCCTGCTGCTGGAGGCCCAGAAAGGTCCAGAGAGCCTGCAGGAAGCCCTCAGAGTCCAGGCGGGAAACCATCGCACGCAGCAGGACGAGCTTCGGATGCTCATCGACAGCCTCAGAGGGGCTCTGAACGACGCCTTCACCCAGAGGGACATCGTGCTTCAGGACAAGCGAGATCCGACCTCAGACTCACCCACGATGCCTCTTTCAGCCTTAACAGACCTCCGCCTCAGCAGCCAAAAGACAGAGTCCCTCCTCGAGTCCCTTCCACCACAACTGGGACAACTGGAGCAGGGACTGGGGAGAGTTGAGGGCGAATTGTCAGTGGTGAGGAAACTGATGGAGACCAGACCTCAGGCTGAACCTCAGGCTGAACCTCAGGCTGAACAGCTGCAGGTAGCAGCACCAGAGAGACCAGAGAGAGGGGACCAGTGGGAGCCTGAGGCGGTGGTGAGACGTCTGGAGGAGACCCAGAGGACGCTGGGAGAACGAATCAGGACCAACAATCTTTATAACGCGGTGTTTACCTACACCGCCACCGTCATCACCGTCTCTGCTGTCTACCTGCTGCTCAGAGGAGCTGGTTAGACAGGACGCCTCCAGTCTGAGTATGTTCACATGCACTGGAACAATATCTGTCAGTGGGGATAATAATCTAAATGAATTATGACAGAGTCAAATATCTACTGTGTTGGAAGTAATTACCTGGCTACGGGTGATGATTCAGGCTGCTGCTGTTTACTGTACGACTGAGTCACAGAGCGACTTTCTGAAATATTATAAATCCTGGGCTGTCAGGGTAACGCAGTAACAGGAGTTTGGTCATGATTCCATCTGTGCTCATTTAACTTCCAGCACTCAGAAACATTAGCATTTATTCTATTACATAGGATCCATGATTGCAACTTGATTTTACTTCTAAATTGTTGAAATGATGATACGGTTCAGAATTACATTTATCCAGAATCATAACCCAAATGTTCTGAGGCACAGTGGGGCTGCATTATTAAACACTTTCCATCATTTACTTTGTGAAAGTGTTCACATCTTCAGATTACTTGTCTTGTCCATCCAACATTGCCAGATTAAAACCACTTAGAGACTCTCTGGGCAAATCTGAGCTGTGGGCTCCTATTGACCACTTAATGTGTGATAATTTGATAAAAGACTAATTTAATCAGGAATACGGAGCTTATGAATTATAACACAGGTCCCTCTTAAAGACAGAGGAAGTTGCAGCTGCATTTAAATGACTTAAATGAGTATCCAGATGTTTTTTGATGAACTTTCTGTCCATTAATCCACTCAGACCTCCCTGTTGAGCACCACTGAGCTTTTATTTGGCAGAATTGAAGCATTTTTCCTGATAAGAATTCAGCAATCTGACGCTGCTGAATGTGGAGAGCAGCTTCAGTGTCCGACACTGAACACAAATCTTAACATTTCAACACTTATGACAGTCAAAACATCAGTTCTGGGCGGGACTGAGACGTAATTCAGCTGCTAAGTATCTTATTGAACCATGACGGGTTTAACTGCTGTAATTGATGAGTATGTGAGGCCAAGTGAGTCCAGTGCCAAGTGAGTTTTCATGCAGCCTTCTCATCAGCAGCCTTATCAGCAGTTGACTCAGCTGAGCCTCGGAGGGACCACGTTCATGATCCCACCTCTGGGATTCATGAAACCGTGCAGAGGGTCAGTATAAACGCCTGAAGGAGCAATAATGAGAATAAATGAACTGTGACTTTTCTTCAATGTGAGAAAACAACATCTGGCCTCTGAGGTGGCCTTCTCTTGGCTTTAATCGCTGCACTAAATGTTCTTTGGACGAGTAAAGTGAAATTCCTCAACGCTAAATACATGATGAAAATGTAGAAAAATATTAATAATGACTTTAATCTCCATTCCTTGAAGATGTTGTTGTCTGTAGGTCCTGTCGTTGACTGTGTGCACTGAGCTGGATGATGACGATCACTGTGAATTAAACTGTTTGTTGAATGACTGATGGAGATGGATACATACATTATTTCCTGATTTTCTGGTCAAAATGTCCGAAAATAGTAAAACATACCTGACAAAAGCTAAATATGAAACCTTTAAATGCTTCTTATGTCAGAACAGTGATTCAGAATCCAAATATATTCACATTTAAGAGGCTGAAATCAGCATTTTAGGCATTTGTGCATGATGTAATGATGATACAGATGAACCGCGTTAAGTTGCTGTTTCAACTCCGCTCTAAAATACAACTGTACATGATGAGATTTATTAAGTGATTGCCTTTCAGACATGTTATGTAAGTTCGAGCACGAGGAAACCTGATGTTTGAGTTTTCATCGTTTTGCTGCACTTTGCTCTGTCCGCATACTTTCGGCCACATTGGTTATGTATCCTGTATCTCTGGCCAGTGTTCCTCCGTCCTGGTAAATCCACTGCAGCAGGTGTTGGGTCTTTACTTAGCACAATGACAGACATGAAACCACACACACACACACACACACACACACACACACGCTCTACATTTAGAAGCAGCGGCTGATTGTGACGACGTTGATCTGGAAACTTTCTTCTTACATAAAGCTCTTGGTGGCTGCATAAACAGTCCGTGCAGGGAAGGATTACATGTCCAACGAGGCTGAAAAACCCAACACGAGGCACACAAACATTAACACACATGTATCTGGATTAAATATCAAGTCGTGTCGTCTTTGTGCGTTAATTTATTTGTCTTAAAATGATGTTTCTTGGTGTGGATCTGCAGTCTCTGGGTAGATAATATTTCAAACACGCACACAATGACATAAAACACTGACGAACCAGACGGGACACATAATATTCAAGTAAAATGCTTCATCCCAGTGCAGGTGTGTCAGCTCTGCGTGCTTGTTTGAAGGTACAGTAGGTTCAACACTTCAAAGTGTGGTGACAGCTTTGTTGAGTTCTGATCATTCCAGAGAGCTGCTTGATTATATAAGTTCAACAGTGCTCTATGCAAAGTATGGATTCATACGATAATAATCCCTCTTCATCATCACTTATGGCCCAGTAGAAGTTTGTCACGATGCAAAACAGGTTATTTAACTAGCTGTGTGTCTTGTTTGCCTCCAGGCTGCACGTGGAGGGGAAGCATCCACCTCTCTTCCCCGGAGACATCAGTAGCCAAGAGCAAGTTTTTGACAGCTGACCTGTCAGGAGGGACTGCAACAGCCGAAGAGGTCGGTGTGTTTACTGGGGAAACTACAGGTAACAATCCCCACTGCAAGCAGACTAATTATAGCTGTCACGGTCGAGCGGCGATGCAACGTGCAGTTACATTTCTGTGGAGGTGTACGTCGGGCGTCTACACAGAGGTTATGCTATAAACATGGTGTAGATTCTGCACCTGACGCCTCGCACAGCTCTATAAAGAGGTGACGACAAAATGTCTGACACTCTTACAAGGTGTTAAAATCAAAGCGCTCGTCAAAAAGACCGAAGGACGAAAGTGCACACACACATTTACAGCTCTTGTTGTGACGCGAATGACCTGGTTACTTCTGTGATCAAGTGATGAGCCTGAAGACAGGTCTCCTCTGGTCTAGGTCAGTTCTGTCAAGTCCACCAGGTAAACATTGATTTGGTCATGTGATCGAGTAAATTAGTGACCAGTTCTGCACTGAAACACCTGACGACTGACACAGTTTCCAAACTAAGTTAATAAACACTGAACTGTCTCTATAAAATCTTTCTGGGAAGTTCGTTTGTAGTTGCTCACATGTCTCGTTTCTTCCTGGTCCTGACGTAAAAATGCATCTGTGTCATGTTGAAGGTTCAGTACTATGACCCCGTTCCCTCCACTCCTCCCTCGGGCCCCACGCACAACACAAACAAGGGTGATGTCTCAGATGAAAACAGCACAATGTACAGTGTTTTGTTTTCTTTTTCTTTATAGCCGGAGACAAAGTTGACGAAAAATGGGAAAAAAATACAACGAAGAGTGAGAGACGGAGAGCGTTCTGAAGGACTGGATTGTAAGTGGGGGACAATTCAAAGGAAAACAAACGGAAATAATTCTGTGTCTTAAATCAGTTCTGGGAATGTGGAAAAAGTCAGTCGCTTATTTTGATTTTGTTTGATTCAGGTTACCTGAGTTTAAAAAAAGTAGCATACACACACTACTTAAAGGGATATTCCGGTGTAAGTTTAATCCATGGTCTAACACACCTTGACACCGAGTAAGACTCCCCCTCGAGAGGTCAAGTTAGCTGACCGCTAGCTTAGCTAGTTTTAGCAACCTCAGAAAAGACCGCACGATAACAATACACTGCAGCTTATGCCTCCAACTAGAAACCGCCATCAAAAAGCAACAATTAATGGTGAGAACAGCACCAAACTTCAGCAACAGTACATGTACAGTCCCAGCACACAGTACGAAGCATCAAACATCTGCTAGCTTTGCTGGATTTGTGTTAAAAACACAGCACAACTCACCCTCTCCTCCAGCAGCCTGCCTGTGCGGGGAAGCCCTGACGAGTCGATTACCGAGTGCAGCAGATTTCTGCAGCTCAAGGATGAAAATGTCTGATTATTACTCCATTACTTCCGTTACTTTCCCTGTCAGCGCTCGATAATAAGAACTGAGCATTCCATGGAGTAATAATCAGACATTTTCATCCTTGAGCTGCAGAAATCTACTGGACTCGGTAATCGAACTCGTCAGGGCTTCCCCACACAGGCAGGCTGCTGGAGGAGAGGGTGAGTTGTGCTGTGTTTTTAATACAAATCCAGCAAAGCTAGCAGATGTTTGATGCTTCGTACTGTGTGCTGGGACTGTACATGTACTGTTGCTGAAGTTTGGTGCTGTTCTCACCATTAATTGTGGCTTTTTGATGGCGGTTTCTAGTTGGAGACATAAGCTGCAGTGTATTGTTATCGTGCGGTCTTTTCTGAGGTTGCTAAAACTAGCTAAGCTAGCGGTCAGCTAACTTGACCTCTCGAGGGGGAGTCTTACTCGGTGTCACGGTGTGTTAGACCATGGATTAAACTTACACCGGAATATCCCTTTAAGGTGTAAAAGTGGTATTTGAGCGCTCAATAAATTCCAAACTGTTTGTCTGTTGTTAACAGCGGTGGAATGAGCTCACGTTGCACATCAGGAGAGCAGAAGAAAACTCTACACACCCAACTGTGTTTTAACAACCATGAGACTCATCAATCAACTGTGTTTCTCCAGAGTCGCTGCCACACCTGACATCTCTGCAGATACAGGTATCACGAAACACACCACAGTAAATAGCTTGTGGGCAAACTGCTGCACCTTTGATTGACAACTTAATTAAAGCCTTGTGATTGACCGGTGACAGCTGGCGTCGGCGTCCAGTCTCCTGCCAAACTCTTCTAATAAAGATCTGGCTAAATGGTTGGAGGGAGGTTCTGGTAGTGTTTGTTGATTTCATACGTGAACACATTCAGTTCTGCCAGTCAGAACCAGACAGAAGAAGAGGAGATAACAACAGAGTGTGAGGGGGGAGATGGAGGGGAGGAGGGGGGAGGCAATTAACACGTCTCCTCACATGACAGCGGTATCCAGGTCACCCACTTCAACACACTGTGCTATGCAGCGTGTCATCGCGGTACTTCACTTTATTGTCCTCTGAAATTTATTCGGATTGATCCTTTTTGCAAAACCTACCGACTTCAAGACGCTCACAGGCCAAATCTTATGTTCAATTAACAAAAAGCAGCTGTTCGTCGTGTTTTTATAATAACGATGTATGTGATGTGATGTGATGGACTGTTATTATCCCTCCTCATCATCTTTAAACGGTGAAATACTGACAGCCAGACGATAAAACATCAGCTGAAAGCAGACAAATTATTGACAAATCAAGTTCCGGTCTCTAACTTCCAAGTCCGAGTCGAGTAAAACAGTCAAAACAGAGGCTCGAGTCCACATCTTCAGATAAATAGCTTTAAAATCACCGACACACACTTTGAGACGACGTTCTGTAAACAACAATGTGAAGTCACTTATTGTAGTTTGAGAGTTGGAGCAGCATGGAGAAGCAAAACTCTAACAGTTTTTAGATGGGGAGATTAATCGCAGCCTGAGCGACTTGTGAAGGAGTCTGAGCCGATGAAAGAATGTGACCTGAGCCACAAGCAGCGAGAACAAAGACCACAGACTTTGTGCTGCGTTCAAGGAGACTCTGGTGAACTATGACTGAGCACAAAGAAGCTGTGAGAGTGACTCTGTGATGGTCGAGCTCCAAAAAAAACCACCAACCATCTCTGTGAAGCTGCCAACATTCTCCTTCAGGACCGGTTGAATACCTCTGCTGATTTCACAGTGGGACGGATCTGAGCTGCGACGACTTAAAGGGATATTCCGGTGTAAGTTTAATCCATGGTCTAACACACCTTGACACTGAGTAAGACTCCCCCTCGAGAGGTCAAGTTAGTTGACTGCTAGCTTAGCTAGTTTTAGCAACCTCAGAAAAGACCGCACGATAACAACACACTGCAGCTTATGTCTCCAACTAGAAACCGCCATCAAAAAGCCACAATTAATGGTGAGAACAGCACCAAACTTCAGCAACAGTACATGTACAGTCCCAGCACACAGTACGAAGCATCAAACATCTGCTAGCTTTGCTGGATTTGTATTAAAAACACAGCACAACTCACCCTCTCCTCCATGAAAATGTCTGATTATTACTCCATGGAACACTCAGTTCTTATTATCGAGAGCTGACAGGGAAAATAACGGAAGTAATGGAGTAATAATCAGACATTTTCATCCTTGAGCTGCAGAAATCTACTGCACTCGGTAATCGACTCGTCAGGGCTTCCCCACACAGGCAGGCTGCTGGAGGAGAGGGTGAGTTGTGCTGTGTTTTTAATACAAATCCAGCAAAGCTAGCAGATGTTTGATGCTTCATACTGTGTGCTGGGACTGTACATGTACTGTTGCTGAAGTTTGGTGCTGTTCTCACCATTAATTGTGGCTTTTTGATGGCGGTTTCTAGTTGGAGACATAAGCTGCAGTGTATTGTTATCGTGCAGTCTTTTCTGAGGTTGCTAAAACTAGCTAAGCTAGCGGTCAGCTAACTTGACCTCTCGAGGGGGAGTCTTACTCGGTGTCAAGGTGTGTTAGACCATGGATAAATTTACACCGGAATATCCCTTTAATGAAAGCCTGAGAGTGTGTCGTCGGGGGGTGTTGGAGCTTTAATACACAAGAAGTGGAATTTTTTAAAAACAAGCAAACTCATCATCATGTGACAGTAACATCATCGTTTTATAACACCGACGACAGAAGGTTTTATTATATCCCCTGGTTGTAAAAACTTTGACTGATTTCCTCGTTGTTATCTTTGCGGTTCAAAACATCTCACTGATAAATAACTGTGGAAAAGTTTAAGATGCTTCAGGTGTGAACACAAACAACACGTCAGTCACGTTTCTTTAAAAAAAAAACTTCAGGTGGGTCAAAGTTTTTTTCCCAGTAGGTTTGAACAGTTCATTAACTTCACGTATGTTCGATGTTATGAAATCCACTCACACGATTAGTCGCTGTGACTTGATTCAAGAATGTAACTTCTGTTTAGTCATCGTGACACGCAGCTCAATGCCAGATAAAAATAAGCGGCTGACGGAGCTGCACACCTCCAGGTTATACAAACACAGTGTTTACACACATAAAGCGGTTTATTATGAGATAAGACTCATTCATCTGAAGCTGGAGGCAGAATTTATTATCGTCAGCTGGTACGTTTCCAGAAGAAGTTGCACACAGTTCAAGTCTCTTTTCCTTCTTCTGAGCCGACTTCAAACTTTGAATATGATCAGTTTCTTCAATCAAGTTCTTTGCTAACTCGGATTAATGTTATTTCATTTATACACGAGTGTCAATTAAGAAAAGAAATAGATAATTAAGCTGCAGGTATCGATGTTGTAGCCCTGCTAGAGAGGAAAGACGACAGCAGCGTCAGTTCTTCTGAAAACACCGAAACATCTTGGATTACACTTCAATCAACTAGCTTCATCTTCGTACCTGCTGAACTGATGACGTATCCGTAATCCTGAGCTGTTCTTTGGTGCTAGTTGGTAAAATTTTCGAGACATTATTTGCTTATTACCCTCCATTCACTTCAGGAAGTGGAAGGATGTTATCACGAGGGGATCTGAACACATTTCTGTTTTTGTGACGACCAAAACCTGCTATCTTTCACGGGATGTTGGACCGTCTCAATCTGTGAATGTGGCGACCAAAACAGGTATTTTAAGCCACTGACCAAGTGTTTATTTTGCCTAAACCTTAACAGAGGACAAGAACAGAGTTGTGACGAGAAAGAAAAAGAAAATTCAGCTTAAACAATCGGAAAGATTTCATCACAAATGTGCCGGAAAAACTGTAGAAAGCAGCAGATTTTATCTCTGTTGAGACTTTATGAATCTGACTTCTGACCGAGCGCTCCTTGAACAAAGACGGGTGGAAAAGCACGAGCCGACGTGTGAATCGGTGATTGTCCTCGCAGTGTTTCTGTGGGAAGGTCCGGGTGTTGTTACAGCAGGAGCTCAGTCGTAGCTCTCCGGTTGTAAACATGAGGATTAAGTTTCTCTTCTCAGACTTTGGCCTCGAGTCGAAGATGAATCATTTATTGCAGCGTCACATCCTCCGGTGGCTGGACGGGTTTATTACTGTTGTGTTATTAGCTCATTTCTCACTCACACATAATTCTGTTTTTGTCTTTTTTGCAATCATATAAAGATAAATGATAACACAATGATGATTGATTATCTGTATGTGTCTTAATTGGTCACATGCTGATAAGGACATCTCGCCTTGACAACGTGACTTCATCTCTCCTGAAAGTTTCGCCACCATTCTCTAAAGTTAAAGACGTTTGCATTGTTCGAGCGCTGATGTCTTCACGGGAGATATTTTCCTTTAGTCCTAAACTTAACTTTTTATATAGAAATGAGAGTAAACTGTTATGTTTTCACAAAAAAAGGACCCAAATGCAAAACACCGAGACGGTAAACTGAAATAACAGGCAGGTAACAAAATAAGGAAGAGGTCAAACTAATTTAAAAGGTGGGAAAAACACAAAGACAGGAAGTGTAAATCAAAGCATGACAAAAGCCAATGAACCCTTCAAAATAAAACAAGAAACATTCACACTGAAAACCCAAATCATGACAGTAAACGGGATCAAATGTTTCTCATGGTATCATATCTAAATGTCCTCAGCATGTCTCATATCATTACATTTAAATGAGCTGACGTTCAAGCCAGTGACCACTGTTCAACACAGTGTTTCAACCTCTCTAAGCGTGAAGCCGCCAGATAATGTTGACAGTATATTGGGACAAATTCCAGCTGTGTTTGTGGCGACAGGAACAAGTATTTTAAGCCAAAACATGATCTTTATCGAACTCTAACCGAGTGTTTTTTGTTCCTAAACGTCCTAAACGTAAAGTTGTGGGTTTGCACAACAACCTCAACAGACAGTCAAATGTAGATGACCTGACAACAAAAATCGACAAAGTGCTTAAAAAACCAGATGAGCGTCTGTTTCAGTGATCACTACAATATCATCAGAGCTGTAAGGATCTGTGAATTAGACGTGCGTCACCTGAGCTGTAAAAAAAAACCACAGTAAATATTTCAGATGTCTGCAGAAAACATTGTGTACTCGAAGGCAAACTCTCTTTTCCAGCTCAGAAATGTGTTGTTGTGTCTGCTGGACTTCGACTGACCCCATAATTCCCCCCGAAGCCGTCGAGAACAGAACCAACACGAGGTTTAATTCTGCAGGGAAGTTTTCCTCGTTCGTTCAAAGAGGCTTAAACTGAAACAGAACATGTTTTCAGTTTGTGGCACTGTGAGAAGCAGCAAAGTGGCCGTAAAAAGAAGAATAAGACTTTCCAAAGATCTGCAGACAACGACTTCACCAGCTGCTGAGAGTTTGCATCTCGTAAAAAAAAACTAAAAAAAAACGCTGAAAGGGAAACGAGCGGATTCAAACGACGTTAAAACGAAAAGTGATGAAGACGGACGAACAAAAACATAAAAGCAGATTTAATTATTTTCCATTCAAAGTTGAGTTGGAGCTCTGTTGGAGGTTTGGGGTGAACAAGTTCAGGAGGATTAGTGTGTGTGTGTGTGTGTGTGTGTGTGTGTGTGTGTGACCCGTGGAGGTCTGCTCATTGGGTCACAAGGTCAAACATGCAAAAGAGAGTGTGTCTAGACATGTCCGTGTGTGCTGACGTGTGTGTGTGTGTGTGTGTGTGTGTGTGTGTGTGTGTGTGTGTGTGTGTGTGGTGTGCTTCCTTTGTACTCTTGTGCGACCCAGTTCCAGTTGAGAACCAGGACTTTTTTTTTCTGTCGGGTCGTCACTTCTTCAAAGAGCCGTCTGAAGGCTTTGAGCAGCGTTCGTTAGTTCCGCGTGAACGAACGCGGCTCTCGCAACAAAAAAAAAAAAAAGGAAAACGTTGCACTTTGCTCAACTTTTGCCACAAAGTGATGTCACATCTGGCAGGCTGCTGCGTCGACCAATCAAATACATCACACAGAATTCCTGATGGTTTACTTTGTAACGTGAAGGCCGTCATTTTTTATCTCAGGATCGCAGTGATGAAAGAAAAAGCAGCTGCTGCTCTGACAGCCTTGGATCCAATCGGTTACAGATAACAGAGTCCAGTCCAGTGGCTGACAGTTCAACTGCTCCTGCAGCGTCACAGCTGCAGACGATATTTGCTGAATCTCTATAAACCATATTTTTGGGGGTTAAATTGTATTTTGAAGCACAAGCAGACCTGTTATACTTTTAAAAAATGTGTTCTGCTTCATGTAGAAGTTCTTAAAAGTTAAAAAGATCGACGTCTGCACCGACAGAAGCTCGTCTCGCTCCTGAAACGCCTCGTCAGAAGTCCCGCCTTTAATTCCGTGACTTTATGACATCACGCTACATCACCATGTCACACATTTGCATAATTTACGCTAGTTTTGTTCATAAGAATCGATTTTCGCACAGCTGCTCTGTTGTTGTTGTTGCTGTTGTTGTTGTTGTTGTTAGTTGTTGCTGGCTCAGGCGTGTGTGAGCCGACCAATCAGAGGAGAAGGAGGCTCTTAAAGAGACAGGAGCGTTTCAGACAGAGCTGCAGCACTGCACGGTCTGAGAACAACTGGGCACTAAAGCATGTAAACTCTTCTAGTGGTGACCCAAAATACAATTATTAACCTGAAACTAAGCATCACATGTCTCCTTTGAGTGGAGTCAAAGCAATAGAGAGGGCAGAAAAAGGTTTCAAGGCTCAAAGTTATTACTTATTTGTATTCAGAAAGCTGTCGGAGGGTCTATATCTATATCTGGAGTTATTTATTTCTTCGCATTTTGGGAAAATCCAGCCTGTAAACAAGTAAAAATGCTGGACAACGACAACGTCAGACGAGCATTTTACCTTTAGTTACTTCAGCCTTGGTAACTGAAGTGTTTATAAATCACGTCTTAGCAACGCGGTCGACGCCGCTGCCGGCTTTTTGTCTGGATTTGAAGCAAACAAACCTTTTAACAACGGCAGACAAAAGAGCAGGAAGGCAGGTTACCGGGCGCGGCCGAAACATTCTTACAGACTAACAGAAGTCAAGCATCAATCATTCATTTTATCATTATCGCCTCCGTCTGTCAACTCGAATGAAAACAGCTTTGAATGAGCTGGAGAACATTTACAGTCTTCAGACACGTTCGGCTCAGATTGGCACAGATTTAATGATAAATATTCAACGTTCAGTGTTTCTTCCAACAGCTTTGCTTGCTCTAATTATTTTATTGCTGTAATCTCGAGATCGCGAGTTAATTACCTCGTTATCTTGAGACACCAAGCTCTGTTATCCGGAGATAACGAGATAATGAACCGCGAGGAAACAAAAACCGCTGCCGGCACAATGGGTCTTATTCAAGCAGCTGCCGGCTGAAGAAGGTCAAATAATCATCTCTGGATTCTGTACATTTTGATCGTCTGCTCTTCGACGAAACCGCGAGAAACAAATCCTCCCCAGTCGTCCCGACGGTGATCTTGTAGGCTGAAATCATTTCCCCGTTTCTCCTGAATTATCTCATGAGCCTGTTGTCTTCCTGAGATAACGATATGATTAACTACTGCCGCTGTTCTTTTTAGTTGAACCGTGAATCCAACCTGAGTTTCCTCATGTTTTAAAAAGGGAAGTCCATCTCCACTCGCTGTAGATACGATTTTATCATTCAATCATCCTCTCACTTCCTGCTGATGTATTTCCTGCAGTGAACACACGAGGAGCTGGTTTTACTCGTCTTCTCCACACCGTCCATTGATTGTTGATTGTCTACAGGTAGAATTAGACTTGGAAAAATGTTAGTTCTTTTCTCCAAAACCGCTTTAAAACATGTCTACTTTAAGTTTCTACTTTAAGTTTGTGTTGGTCCAATTTTCTACACTCTTAGAAATAAAAGTTCTAAGTAGAACCATATAAGGTTCTTCGGCTCGTCCTCATAAGAGAACCCTTTTTGGCTCCAGGTAGAACCTTTTATAAAGGTGGAGGGTTCTACCTAGAACCCAACATAAAGGGTTATACCTAGAACTGTGTGTGTAAGGTTCCACCCAGAACCCCCCCATGAGAGGTTCTACAAAGAACCCACACAGGATCTTATACCCATGCTTTCAACAATCCCTGAAGAACTCTTTCTCCAAAAAAGCGTTCTCTGGATCAAAATGGTTCTCACTGGAACCGTTAGTGTTACCAAGAACCCTTTTAAAACCCTTTATTCAGGAAAGGGTTTTTAAAGGGTTCTCTGGATAAAAATGGTTCTTACTGGAACCGTTAGTGTTACCAAGAACCCTTTTAAAACCCTTTATTCAGGAAAGGGTTTTTAAAGGGTTCTCTGGATAAAAATGGTTCTTACTGGAACCGTTACTGTTACCAAGAACCCTTTTAAAACCCTTTATTCAGGAAAGGGTTTTTAAAGGGTTCTCTGGATCAAAATGGTTCTTACTGGAACCGTTAGTGTTACCGAGAACCCTTTAAAACCCTTTATTCAGGAAAGGGTTTTTAAAGGGTTCTCTGGATAAAAATGGTTCTTACTGGAACCGTTACGTGTTACCGAGAACCCTTTAAAACCCTTTATTCAGGAAAGGGTTTTTAAAGGGTTCTCTGGATCAAAATGGTTCTTACTGGAACCGTTAGTGTTACCGAGAACCCTTTTAAAACCCTTTATTCAGGAAAGGGTTTTTAAAGGGTTCTCTGGATCAAAATGGTTCTTACTGGAACCGTTAGTGTTACCAAGAACCCTTTTAAAACCCTTTATTCAGGAAAGGGTTTTTAAAGGGTTCTCTGGATAAAAATGGTTCTTACTGGAACCGTTAGTGTTACCAAGAACCCTTTTATAACCCTTTATTCAGGAAAGGGTTTTTAAAGGGTTCTCTGGATCAAAATGGTTCTTACTGGAACCGTTAGTGTTACCAAGAACCCTTTTATAACCCTTTATTCAGGAAAGGGTTTTAAAGGGTTCTCTGGATCAAAACGGTTCTTACTGGAACCGTTAGTGTTACCAAGAACCCTTTTAAAACCCTTTATTCAGGAAAGGGTTTTTAAAGGGTTCTCTGGATCAAAATGGTTCTTACTGGAACCATTAGTGTTACCAAGAACCCTTTTAAAACCCTTTATTCAGGAAAGGGTTTTTAAAGGGTTCTCTGGATCAAAATGGTTCTTACTGGAACCGTTAGTGTTACCAAGAACCCTTGAAAAAACGTTTATTTGGGAAAGAGTTTTTCAGAAGCAAACGGTTCCAGGTAGAACCTCAGCCCTTGTAGAAGAACCCTTTTGGAACCCTTATTTCTAAGAGTGTACAACAGGTTTAGGCACAAAAGGCCCAGAAAACATCAGGGTTTGGCTTAAAATACCTGTTTCTGTCGCCACTAAAACAGCTGGAAATGTCCCCAGGTCTCATTAAGATAAGACACAGTGTCATCTGCATAAAAACGGCTTAAGATTGTCCGCCGTCACGCAGAAAAAAAACTGGCTTGCTGGAAATCATCCCCACGGAGTCGAACTGTGGCTGGCAGCGAATAAACATTTAATGAAGGTGATATCAACCTTGGACGTGTCTGTGGTTTGCAAAAATATGAATCAAATGTGATGTAAACAATCTGAGATCATCACCTGCAGCCCAGACAAGAAGCTGTCTGAGTGAACCTGACAGACCGACCAGAACCAGCCAACACAACAAACCAGTTTTACTGCACAGACACATTTTTATTTGGTATCTGTTGTTCTCTATCTGTTTTTTTTTTTGTACATCAAAGCATCAGGAAGCAAACTGACGGAACATCATTCTGAGGGAAGGTAACTTGGATGTGACACACGGCATAATAATCACTCTAAGAATGAATGTTAGCGTCCTGTCAACGCCGCTTCAGGTTCAGCGACTGGATAGCTGGAAGTCACGCCCATAAATTCTTTGCAAGGTTTCACACAGCTTGGACAAAACGTGAACAAGTTTTGAGCCCCGACATTCTGCAAAAAAAACTTGAAACCAACCGGTTATTGTCAGAAGAAGATTTAGCTTCTGGGGGAAACAGCGAGTTTTTCACGTTTCTGGTTTAGACAGCAGATATCCAGATAACACACACAACGACTTCCTCTCACTGGTCCTCGTTTAGTCGAGCAGCAAGAACGGAGCTGGAGACGATGTTTCGGCTAATCTGCAGATATCAGATCGGTTCTGAGATCACATTTCTGCCGAAGCGTTCTGCCTCGTTTGTGCTCCACATCTCTGTTCACCTGCATGAGAACCAAAGCCAGCCGAAACGTGATTGGTCAGTGCTCCGACTGTACACAGAAACCAAAACATGACCCTGAACCACATCAGTGTGTCATCATTTTACATACAGAGGAAAAGGCAAATATTTAAAAGAGAAGGTAACATGACCGACTCTCACCTGAGAGGAGGAATCAGAGTATATAATCTAATTATATGAGATATTTGGTCATTTTAATCTTTTCACTCTGTGATTTGTTGGTCTGTTTGTCCATCCTTGGAGCAGGAACCTTCCTTTCTCTGCTAAAAGAGTTTTTATTGTTTAATTATTCAGTTTTTCTCTGCTTGGATCGTGTGACAGCCGATACAAACTGACCTGACTTCATCTGTCGAGCAGTTTCAAATGATATCTTTGTACAAATGTCTTTTAATTTGGAGGTTTTGTTGATGGAAATGTACACTGACATGTTTCTTTTCTTAAATGTGGTGAATGATGTCGTTTTTTGTGTACACAAAAAAACGAATTGTAAAATACTTCTGAGGTTTTTGTCCTTTTCTTGAGTAAATCCATTTTCTGCTTCTTTATACTTTAACTCCACTAAATTGTACTTTTTACACCAGGACATTGATTTGAAAACTTTAGTTACTATTTGCGCTGCAGATTACATGTTGCATCAGAATCAAAGTCACACATTCATTTATTTTCTTGACAGTTGAATAAAAACCAAAATATATACGTATACGTATATGTATAATTTATTTTTACTTGTACTTTTTATAATTAAGTACATTTAATTCCAGATACTTTCACTTTTATCAAAGTAACATTGTAACATAATATCTTTACTTTTACTTTATACGACATCTGTAACAACTCATGAAACAACAACAGTTGTGTCCTCGAATGGAAGAATACAAGAAAATAACGTCTCTATGACCAAACTTAACTCCTATCAGAGAAAAATGCAGAGATGGATTGTAAAGGGGAGGAAAAAGTGAACTTTAGACTGTGAAATGTGTCGGCGCAGACAGATAACTGGGTGAAGGGGGGACGTTCACCGCAGAGATAAGAAAAAACTGGGGCAAAAAAAGGGGAAACTGGGGTTAAAGACGAGGTGAAAAGGTGAGAATGAGGACGAAGAACATGTGAAGAATCAGTTGAGTCGAAGTCAGATGAGAAAAAAAGGACAATGATTTATTTTTTAAGCATCTTTGAACGTTGTTTATCCATCTGACCTTCTCGTCTTTGTCTCTATTGTAAACGATCAAATCCCCCAAAAGGTTTTTTCCGTTTTCAGTTAAGGGCGTCAGTGTGTGTGTGTGTGTGTGTGTGTGTTGGAAAAGTATTAGCATTATGACAATTGTGTAACGAGGGAACATGAACACACAGGTATGTTTGCTTTAGTCTGAGAGACGAAGCCTTTCGGGTTTTAAACAGTCACGCAACGTTTAGTCATTTAACTCTCGTCCAATCAAAATGCATGAACTCGTTTTTTGTCTTATTCATTCAACTTCTTCATGTCATTCATACTTTTTACACTGTCACAGCTCAAAAACTCAACATTTTTCAGCCTGTTTACGGGGCCAGAGCTGAGAGGAGCTCTGAACAAAACCTCGTCTTCAACTCGCTCTCAGGCCCCGTCCACACGAAAACGCTGTTTTGTGTAAACGCACATGTTTTGCATCGTGTTGGCCGATCGTCCACACGGATCCTGTAAACGCACTTTTCTGAAAACGGGTCTCAGGGTGGAGAAATTCGTGTGGACGGTGAATCCACATACTTTACGTTTTGATGACGTCATCGCCCCACCCCTCGACCTCTCGCCTTCGACCTCTGAACCCGGCGACGTCTCATTACAACAACAACAACAATGGCGGACTACATGCTTGTGTTCGTGCTGCAGAAGATATTGAGCCTATCAGGGCAAAATATTCTGCTCCTCTGCCACGACGCTGAGCAAACAAGGATTATGGACAACCGACGAGCCATTTCCATCTTCTTCTTGTTGTGTTCGGGTTCTCCTTCAGCTGTCTGTTTGTATACAAAAGCTTTATGTGCATGCTCCGCCTCTTCTTCTCTGCTTTTGGTGAATTCCCAGCGCCACCTATAGGCCTGGAGTATGAACTACAGCGCCTTGAGTCGTTTACAATTGACGCAAATATTCTTGAAACGATGCCAAGGAAGACGGATAAAAAAAAGATTGTATTGGTACGTGTGGACGGGGCCTCAGTCCAACAATCTCCACTCTCACCTACGTAATTTAAACAACAGCTTGTAGGTCGATCTGTGCTGGTGACAACCACGCGGCTCTGGAAGCAGTCGGACCGACGCTTCTGGCTCGGTGGGCTGAGCAGCGACACGTTGAAAACATCTCCACAGGACACAAGAAATGTGCTCAGGAGTCATCAGTCTCATAGTTTCTACCGTATCATCATTTAACTGGTAGTAGTTCGAGTCTTTGAGGGAGAAGCATGATGATAAGATTAGATTAGATTCAGCTGTATTGTCGTTGTGCACAGAGACGACGAAATGCAGTTATCTAACCAGACGTGCAACAAGAAGCAGTAAAGTGTGTTCAGCAGATTATAGACAGATTTACAGTATTTACAGTATATAAATAGAGTGTAAGCAGCTCTATAGGTTCAGTATGTACAGTATTAAAAAAATTACTGAGAGGTGGGACTCAGTTAAAATCTCTTCTCCAACATTTTAACCATGATCCACTGCTTTCTTTTTATTCATTCAAGGCAGAAACTCCAGTTAAATATTTAAATCTTTGATATATTCTGAGAGTATTTGACTCATTCTCACTGTAACGTCTCTTCATACTCCATCAGCTGCTTTTCAACACTAATTCAAGCCAGCATTGCAGTTCTGCTCACAACTTAGATTATATTTTGAATCCTTCGTTTTCACCCAAATATTAGGACAACTCTTTAGACTCGACTTTAAATATGTTGAAGCCACCAAATCAAAATTCTTATTCCACATTAGCCAGCAACGTGCATTTAGGTTAAACACTTCAAAAAACCCTAAAATATTCCACATTTTTCACGTATTCTTGACATTATCCAGAATTTTTTACAGCCAACAATCTGTCGTCAGGTTCTTCAGAACTCGTCTTCTCTGGTTAATTCGTCTGTTCTGTAGCGTGACTGCACAATCGATGGATCTCCGTTTCTCATGCTTTAGTGTCATCTTGGCATAAAAATTTGATCTGAGCTCTCGTTGATAATCGTGGCGACAGTCTGTCTTCAAGATGTGATATGAAAAAAACTAATCTGATTTGCCCGCAGCCTGAACGAAGGGAATGAAATGAAAGAGCGACGGTTGGCGAAAGTATGTTACCAAACCTGGCGCCCTCAGGACGCTGTCGATCAATGTTGTTCAACAAGAAAGCATGAACGAGACAGAATCCAGCCTCGCTGGGACGACTCGGGGAAGTCAGGAAGTACTTTCAGTCCGCAGGCAAACCGTCCTGAGCTGCAAATTGTTCTTTCTACATTTCTGTTTGTCTGTGGATTAAATAAATGACACAGAACAGACGGCGCCAGGCGAGCTGCCCCCGAGTCAAGTCTTAATGCTAAGCTAAGCTAAGCTAACCACAAACGACCTGTGAACCTCCCCGAGGAGGAGAAGTTCCGCTAATGACGCTGGAATCCACAGTGTTTGTGCACAATGTCCTTTAAAAGTGCAACATGTAAAAAATAAGTAACCGCTGGTAAAAATACTCAATCAAAATAAAAAACAGTCACATCTAAACAATATAACCTGATTGATTTCTGCACACGCCGATCGTCTGGATGTAAATGTGTAATGACGTACGATCCTCCACTTCTAAGGCGAACTGGTCCGCTGAACGTAGACGACAGAAGATGATCTCATGACAGTGAGCTGATCAAACAAAAAGAGTGTTATTTGGCGAGGAAGAGGAGTGCATCACATCTGAAATCTTCAATCGTAGTGAAGAAATGTCGTCCCTGTAAACGCAGCTCGTGTCCTGACCTCCTGGCGTCGAATGTGACACACGAGAAAATAAACAGAAAGTTAAACTTGATTTGGTTTGGCTGTACTTAAAAAACTTGCTTGAATGTGCTAGTTTGGGTCTAAAAATGGTAAAACATCAGTTAAGTTCAGTTGACCACACTTCCCACTGGGACAGGTGCACGCTGGCGCTCTGTACACAACAGGAAGTTGGTTAATGTGGTCCGACCGGTTAACGTATCCGCAAGGTCAGGAGCTGTAGCTGCAGCAGTGCAGCTCGTGGAGGAAAGTATGTCAAAAAACCTGATTCTGAAAAATGTTTCTCCTCCTCTGAGTTATAATCAGTCAGATGTGAACATACAGACACGATACATGTGTTTTTAGATCCAGGATGATTCATGTGTCCGTCCATCATGAATTAATATCCATAAATCCACTCAGGTGACTCCAGGACTCGTCTGACAGTCATCAGGTTTTGTTCTAGTTCCCAGAGATGCAGCTGGTTGACTAACAGGACGTTTCCACATGTACAAGCTCGACTTGACTCGACTGTCTTCAACTAAAGATCCTGTGTTGAGCAGAAAGCTTGTGAATATTCTCATTCATCCAGGTCATAGTTATCTCAAGGAAATTGAATCGAATGCAACTGGATTTGGTTTTTGTCTTCGGATGAGAGGTGAAACGTCTTCAAGACAAAAACCAAATCCAGTTGCGTTTGATTCAATTTCCTTGAGATGTGTTGAGCAGAAGACGTTAAAAAGCAGCAGAGCAACTCCTCCTCCTCCCTGTTATATTATCTAACAAACATTTCATTTCTTCACAATAAAAGTCTCATCTTGTCATGTAAAAGCTTTTATTATGAAGCAGGAAAAATGAGGACATGTTGGTTTTTCACCAGCAGTAAAAAACGTCCCGACAAAGTCCCGATTTATTTCGTTTAACTTTGGTTTGCAATCTGGATTTACTCATTTTAAACCCAGTTGAACTAAACTCTGATCAGATCTTATCTTGGGTGAATTAAACTGATCTTTGTTGGTTCAACTCTGCATCCTGGTGGTGTTCAAACTTCATCTCGTGATTCAGACATCTGGAATCTTGCTAGAAATGACCCGTCCCTCTCCCGGATGACACGACACATCGTACGATTATTTAGGATCTCGTAAAATAAATCAACGTTACGTAACGCGCACAAAACATTCTCTGAGACAAAAAAGTAGATCTAAAGCAACAAAGCCACTTTCACAATGACTGTGACCAACGCTCGGCTCAGAAGAATTGACAGAAAGAAAAGCCGGACACACCCTGAAGACGTTTGTGTCACGACACGTGTGGTTTGTTTTAGACACGCTTCGGAGAATTTCAGAGTGAAACAGTCAGTTCATCGGAAGCTTTTTAACCTTTTAACTCGACTTTAATCTTCCTTCCAACATCAGAGCACCTTCATCACATCGTGTTCGAACGTCTCGCCTTTTTCTTTTCTGAACAAAATGTTGCTGTGTAACTGTAAACACAGCTGGTTGCTATGGTTACTGCTTGGAATTGTGTTGTGAAGGCAGAAACAATGTGTCATATTCAAAACATACACAAACTGACTCCTTCATCCTGCAGCCTGAGTTCTGTTGAGCAAGGCACCGAGAGCCCAGCGTCTGATAATCCCGTCTGTCGCCATAACGCCGTTTCAGCCCCGTCGGCAGTGTTGCATCACGGCTGAGCAGCGGGCCTCCCTCCGCACAAAGACGAGCTCTTACATAATGTTATTTATGTAATATTTTAATCCAATTGTCAACAAACGCTCCGGTCGACGGGAGGAGCGAACCGGACCGCGGGCTTTAACCGGGTCAGGGGTCGATTCCCGCACACGTTCTTAAAGCTTCCGCTCGGTGTGAGCAGGTTCACCACCGACGACTGAATTTAAACAATGTTATGTAAATCTTAAACTCACGACAAGGAACTTTAAACTGGTTATGAAACAGTCTCCGTTTATAACCGATGCCTCTATACGACCTACGTGAGATAACAGGAGAGTTTGTCTGATTCTCCTGTGTGAGGTGACCGGAGTTATTCTGAATGTTGGTCAGCAGGTCGGATAGATTGTGAGATCAAAACTGTTCGAGTCTCACGGCCTGAGCAAAGAAGCTGCTCTGTAGTCGGCTTTAAAAACAAAGTTTTCTTTGTTTCACCATCGTTTCTTTACAGTTATTAGTGCATCCTGCAGACGGCTTCGCTGAACAAAAAAACATTTTAGTATTATGATATATATTTTAATTGTTTGATAATTACGATCGTCCGCATTCGGTAAAAGAGAATCTTGAGTTTAGAAGGTGTACGGTGTCTGAATATTTCATTTCTGGTCATTTTGTACAGTTTATTTTGTTAATTTATTACATTAAAAGCAAAGATGAGCATGTATGTTCAGTATGTGTCCCTCTGATTCAGTGGTATGACAGACAGGCGAGCTGGAGCTAGCTTGTTAGCATGCTAACTGCATTAGACATCTCTTCAACACAGTACACATCCGTCTTCGACATGTTTCTTCACATTCTGCTGGTAACATAACAGTTTTTAAACCAGAAGTCTCGTCCGTCTGAATACGTCACCTCGTCACTGTGCATCCTGCAGACGGCTGCGCTGAAAGAAAAACAAAAACTGTTTTCATGTTTCTTCGTTTTGTTTGTATCGGTTCGAATTATTTAATAATTACACTCGTCCGCGTTTGGTAAAAGAGAATCTTGAGTTTAGAAGGTGTACGGTGTCTGAATATTTCCTTTCTGGTCATTTTGGAAGTTTATTTTGTTAATTTATTACGTTAAAAGCAAAGCGAGCTGTATGTTCAGTATGTGTTCCTCTGATCCAGACAGGCGAGCCGGAGCTAGCTTGTTAGCATGCTAACTTCATTAGACATCTCTTAGACACAGTACACATCCGTCTTCGACATGTTTCTTCACATTCTGCTGGTAACGTAACAGTTTTTAAACCAGGAGTCTCGTCCGTCTGTACAGTTCACGTTAAACGTCTTACACGTCTCGCCCGTCGCTGTTTTCTCTGCTGTGTGTGAAGTTTAAAACGCTGCTCTGCGTCTGCGTCTCTGTCTTGTTCAAAATGTTCCCTCCGTTCCTGGAAACCCGGAGGAATGTTTTGTGTACTTTTAACTCTTCAGAGGCGCTTTTGTCCGGCGCTGATCTGTTCATCCTCGCGCCTGTGATCTGTGATCTCTGCTGTTGGAAGCAGATCCCGGTGACGTCGACGCTCCAACGCTCACACACAGACAAAGAGGAGCTTCCTGGACGGGATTACGCTGTGACTCACACGCCGGCTTTGGGTTTCCCAAAGGCATCTTTAGTCTCACAGCGCTCTGCTTTCACACCGCGAGCTGTCGGAGCCGCTCGTTTGATATCTGATGCTTTATCTTTAGACATCAGGTCACATTTGGCGCGAGGCCATTTTTACCAACTGTTACCACGAAGCATCTCAGGGATCAGAAGCTCCTCACTGAATCTATTTTACCATTTCTAATTGATCCGGCGTGAAAAGGATTTAAAGCCTCCAGCTTTGTTTAACATTTGAACCCACAGTATGCAAATTCTGCTGCAGGTACGCCCTCCGTCCCGTGTCCAGACATGTTTGAGTCCAGTTTGTTTGACACTGTCTTGGCCCTGGCACGTTTGGAAGAACTGTGCTTTATAAACTCATCAGTATTCATCAGTTTCTTCCAGTTTTATGGAGGATGGATGGAGTGAGAGAGACCAACGATACCGGGAGGAAAAAGAAGAAGGAGAGACAGGATGCAGGAGTTCAAACACTCAAGATAGAAGAACTCAGATCTGAACTGGGTCAACAACAAAAAAACAAGCTGCCGTCATCGTACAACAGAAGAAAAGGCGAACAATGTAACCGATGTTTCAAAACTCAGAGCAGCTCTGGCGCTAAACGGATCACATTACTGATCGTGGTTCTGGCTCACACAGCACACCGCCGCTGCTTTGGCCCACTGACCCCGTTGTGAGTTAACGCGGCGCTTATAAATCACCGCGGCCTCAATGGTGAAGGAGATCAGGTGTGAGAGAGGCACCTGAGGGCGAACACACCCACAACACCAGGTGGTCAAAGCATATTTCAGTTCCTTTTCCCCTGTAAATATCTATAGTTTGTTCCTGTTCTCATGTGGGTTCATCACAGATCAGTCGCTTCACTTAAAGGTCCACTGTGTCGTGTTTTAAGTAATTTATGACCGCAGATCAGCGTCTTCGTTCATAAATAAGTCCTCATTGGTGTAAAATGATCTCTGCCAACAATCTCACTTCTCCTCCTGAGGGAAGAATCACACATTGTGACGTGAAGCAGGAAGTTGGGCGTGAAGAGAAGCAGGGCAGTTTCTGCTTTTCTCCCAAAATCCTCTTCCCGTTTAACATTGGGGCTTATGGGGCAGTTGCTGGAGTTTGTGTCGGTTGGACACAGATAATTCAAAAACCGTACATCCTACCGATAAAATGGACACGTTGCCAGACAGAAGACAAGTGTGGCTACGTTCTTGGAAAATATCACTATTGTAGTGTGAAATCTGTGGCTAGGATCGTCATCTAAAGAAACATTTTCGGAGAGTTTTTTTCAGGCTCCCCCACTCTGCCAGTTGGTGCTGCGCGAACATTCCGCAATACACACATGATCAATTAAGGGTCACCGTTCAAAAACTAAACATCGTAGAAAGAAAGTTCAAATACAACTCAAATAGATAAGACTTGTGCCTACATTTTAAAGTTTGAATGGTGTCTCTAGGTCAAAGTATGCCAGAGCAGGAGATGTTTGAAAAACGTCGATGATTTTGCGACTTTTTTGACCCCGTCCCATTCATTCCTTATGGGAAGTTTTTCATACGGAGGCTTCCATGTCCTTCCGCTCTATAAAAAACGATGAACTGGTGAGAGGGACAAAAAGCTCTACGTGGTACAGATAAGGCTAAAGGCGTTTTCACTCAGAGCCAGCGTGACTGTGGAACGGAGAAGGAGCTTAGCCAGACGCGCTCGTCAGCTGCAGTTTGAAGTTTGTTTGAAATAACGTACCTCATCACCCGAAACTAAACTTGATGAAGTGCTGTTTGAAGACACGTTGTTGTCACAGCTTCTTGAATCTTGACACATCCCGCCTGCCGTAGTTCCAACAGGCTGCAACGCACGTTTGAAAACACGAGAGCAGTATTCATTTGGATGCAAAATAAGATTTAACCACGAGATGGGAGGAATAATTCCACAGTGTGTCTTTAAAGAAGTAAAGATTTGTGCATCTCGTCTCTCCTACGGTACTCAGTGTCGGTGGTTGGTGCTTTGCTGTTTGGGAAACTCAGCTCACATTTCATCTAAGCTCCATAACTTTTCCTTTATGTAATGTAAAGATGTGGTACGAAGTGTTGGACACAGACAGATCGCTTCTTCTTCTTCTCCTTCAGGTTTTAAATGCTTCCCTTCAGTAATCTTCCAGAGTATTTGGAGTATTTGCCAAAGGCGGGGTGAAGCGGATCATGCGGTGACTTTTTTTCTCTCCGTCTTCAGGAGCCTCGGGCCGACGTCAGCACGACTGACTTATGACTTTAAAATACAGACGCTCTTCTTCAGCCTGACCTAGAAATGTGTTTCCTCGTCCACAACGTAACTGTGTCTCTTTGTCTGCTTCAAAATGTACTCACACAATGAAACACATCTGACTTTTTTCCCATAAAGATCCAAACAGTGTTCTGTCCCTTTATCTGGATCAGCACCAACAGTTATATATAGTTCGGTTAAATGTAAAGTTGCACCAGAGAAAGATCGTCATTTTTCTGCCCGAACAAACCGAATAAACAAACTCTCTTTGTTCCCATGACTGAATAAACTGACTGAGTTTTACTGTGTTGGTAGGTGGCGGACCCTGCCACCTTTCGAGCTTCTGGGACCTTAATTTCCTCTGAGAACAGCTTGTTGATTCACTGATGGAAAAACATCGTTTACACTGTAAATATTAAAATTCTGTGTTTGAATTTCGTCTCTAAAAACTACACAGCGCCTCTTTACATGTTCATAAAATGTTTTCCACACCGGAGAAACAAAAATCATCTAGTTTTGTGATTGTTTGTGAGACAGCCGCTTTAGAAATAAGTCTGTGGACTTATTTCTGTCTCTCTGTCGCTGCAAAACATATTAACAAAAGATCATTTAGGGGGAATTTTAAATGTCCTCAAACAAGAAGGACTGGAACACAGATTGGCGTCGACAACATGTGTTACTTTTGGATGTGTCGTCTGAAATATCAGATATATTTCGCAGTATTTGACTGTAAACATAGAGTGAAACTGCTTCAGCGTAAACCGAGCAGCTGAAGAGCTTCCAGCCACCTTCAGGACATTCTGTACGATTCAATATCTGCATCTTATGTAAGCGTTCAGCCTCGACACGTCTGTAAATCATATGTACAGCTGAAGACGCGTACTTGTCCTCTTTTTTTTTGTCTTTTTTTCCCCCAGAGGCACAGCTGCTTCACAGTCGCTCATGTTTCTCATAATGCTTCTATTATCTCACGCTGAATCCATATTCTGTATTTTCCCGGCCGCGCTCACAGCTGGGACGGAAATGTCGTTCTGTCCGTCCACCAAATGTCTCAACGATTAGACGGATGGCTGTGAAACTTTGGACAGATGTTCACGAGGGCTGTGTTGGTGTCCTGGACTGAAAATTGGTCGGTCGACATTGTATTCTTTCAGTCTTTGTAGGTTCCTGTTGTGTTGCTAGTAACACAGTAAAGAGATCCTTCACTCATCAAATAAAAGAGAAATGTCGCACACTTCAACCGATAAAGCAACGTAACAGGACCAAACTGTGAGCAGGTCGAGTCTTCAGCTTCTTACGCCGCTTTTCCACCAAAAGTAGCGGATCTACACAGATTTTTTAAATGCAGGCACACCTGCTAAAAATCACATATTGACCACATTCCCACTTATATCTGAAGCGTTACGTTGTACGTCACGTTTCACGTCACGAATGCGCCGGAAACGTAAAATAAAACAACAACACTGTGTCCAGGAATAAAACCTCCTCGAAGAGACGACATCCCAAACTCCTTCTTTATTTAGGCGCCACCACCGGATGTCGATAACACGTCATCACTTCGCGTAGCAGAATTTATCGTGTTCACCCGGGTCTACTGCAGAGTCGACTGACCCGGGTGTAAATGCAGAGTTTACACTTTCCCATTGCACAAAAAAGCCTGATCTTAGTGGGTTTAAGTGGGATTTTTGACCAGAGGAAAAGGGGTTTTAGTCCCAAAAGGGGGAAATTTGCATTATTACAGCAGTAAAGGGGACGAAAACCAGAGAGCATCAATTTAAAACAGTAATAAGTAAGTAGAATAAGTAACAGACCCATAATTGTGAAAGAAGCGTCTGTAAAACGGAAGTTAGGCTCCAGGTATTTTCACAGTCAGGAAGTCGAACTTCCAAACACGACTGAGCAGCTTTCATAGGAACGAATTAGAAGATTATGGCAACTCAAGCTAAAAACTTGAGCCAGGACCTCATGACATCACTTTACAACAGTTAGCTGAGACGTGTTCATATTAACAGGTGGAAACACACAGATCAAAGTCATGACATGTAGCATGTGAAATGACACACAGCTTCATGTCGGCGCTGCTCGGTTAAGTGTGAACAAACGAAGGTGGTGTATGATGACGCAGGACCAGTGAAGCGGTCGAGGTGCAGAGTTGGACACTAGATGACGTCAGCTGACGAGGCTCTGCAACGGCCAATCGAATACATGCAAGCTCACATTCCTGATAAATGACTTTATCTCTGTCACATGTGACGTGAACGGTGTATTTCTACTGTTTTGTGTGAGGAAATATAAAACGACTGCAGCTGGAATGAACTTTTTATTCAGATCTCCCTCAACCTTTTTGTTTTAGCGACATAATCAGATCAAAACTTCAGCGTAAACGTATAAAACACATCGATCAGTTTAATGCATCACATTGATCTGAAGCTCATTCATGATCCTAATTCTGATGCTCCAGAGCAAAATCTCTGGTTTAATAAAATAGGCTAATTAAATATTTGCTTGTTACTTGTTAGTTTAAACTTCACCTGAATATAAAATACTGTTTTTTAACTATCAGTTAAAATGAGTTAAAGTCTGAGTGAATGTTTGTAATAATACAAACTATAACACATAATGCAACCTCTCAGTGTGTGTCATCATACACACTCTGCTCACACACAGCCTGTAAGGGTCTTATGTGTCCTGATCACTGATTGGCTCCCTCACGCTGAGCTGTGGTGACGTCACCCAATGACCGACATGAGTGATGAGAAACGCAACTCAGCGGTGACCGGGTCAGGAGAGACCAGAGCCATGAAGATACAGGAGTTGAGACAGGGGAATAAAAGTGTTATAACAGACGATATTTAATAATGTCAGCAATAATAAACACAAACTGAAATGTTGACCTGATGATGAAAACAGCCAGGAGTTATTATAGTTAATAAAATTTATCCTCAGGGGGAAATTAATATTTACTAAATGTCACAGCGAATTATCAAACAGCTGAGAAGACATTTCTCTCATAACTGAATTAAAAGCCTGTTTGTGGCCCGAGAAGAGTCATGAGGGTTCATCATCTGGGAACAGTGAATATCTGGAATAGAGTTTGAGCAGATTTCAGACATTTCAGCAGCTTTTATATGACTGAACGTGGCTCCACCTCCAACAGTGTGTTCAGGAATAAAACCTCCTTGAAGAGACAACATCCCAAACTCCTTCTTTATTTAGGCGCCACCACCTGATGATGATAACACGTGATCACTTCGCATAGCAGAATTTATCGTGTTCACCCGGGTCTACTGCAGAGTCGACTGACCCGGGTGTAAATGCAGAGTTTACACTTTCCCATTGCACAAAAAAGCCTGATCTTAGTGGGTTTAAGTGGGATTTTTGACCACTGAGGAAAAAGGGTTTTAGTCCCATAAGGGAGAAAATTTGCATTATTACAGCAGTAAAGGGGACGAAAACCAGAGAGCATCAATTTAAAACACTAATAAGTAAGTAGAATAAGTAATGTGTAAATATATATATACAGTAAAATAAGTAAAAGAACATATATATAAAGTAAAAGAGCAGTAGGTTGATGAGACTGGTTTTATACACCACTCTGCCTCTGACCATCTGAGAGGGGAAGAAAACAAGAGCTACCACTCTGCTGACATTCCCAGACACCACCTCTGCCACACACAGACTCCTGTCAGCTCTTATCAAGTCTGTAGAAAAGTTAAAATAACTTGACGCTGACATCATCGTCACCTCTGGCAGCCATTTTTAGAGGAACTCACCTGTGTGACTGAGCTGAACGACCTGTTGAACAGTCTGTTGGTTTACTGCTGATCGTCTGGATAAAAGAGTTTGACCTGCAGTTGTTTTATGTTGTTTGACATAAAATGCATTGTGTCATCGTGTTTATTTAATTATAATGGTTTAAAGGAGCATTACGTAGTTTTGAGGAAGGAAATCAGAAGAGAAAGATCTTCATTGTTCTGCCCAAACAAACAAAATAATCAAACTCTCTTTGGGTTCATGACTGAATAAACTGAACAAACAAACTGACCTTGAAGGACGACACAGTTTCATACTGTTTTACTTTGTTTATATGTGGCGGACCCTGCCACCTTTCAAACAGTGTTCTGTTTGTTGTTCTGGGACCTTATTTTCCTTTGAGAACAGCTTGTTCATTCACTTATTAAACAAAGTACATATTTATGAGTTTGGATTATTACCTCATTAGTATTATAAATATTACTACATAGTGCCTCTTTAAGTTGCATATGAGGTAATCCAAAAGTAACGGGAAGTAATCAAGTTACCTTACTTTAATATTGTCATACTTGGATTAGATTACTGCCTACATTATTATTAATTTTTATTTATTTATTATTTTTTTTACAGGTAATACAGTTTTAAAGTAATCCTTTCAACTCTAGTTACATTATATCACTGACAATAATGAATTGATTATTATAATCAGAAATAAGATTCAGAGGAGGATTACATAATGAGTACTTTTACCTGTAACAGAGTATTTTACAGTGTAGTGATGCTAATTTTACTGGCTTAGATTAGATTAGGATCCATGTAAAACAGTATTTTATCATTTATTTTTATTATTTTTATTAAAGAATACTTTTGAATGTATTCACTAAAACCACGCACTGCCCCTTTAACTCGTCTTGTTTTAAATGTCGTTGTGTAAAATCGCTCAGAAAATGAAAATATAGTTTATAAAATATTTAATCTTCGTTTATTGAGCAGTGTGACTGCAGATTAAAGTCAAACTGGAGTCTGTAACTCTCCTGTCTGTCGTGCTTCAGGCTGCTCTCTCTCTTCTCATTGGTCAGAGCTCTTTGTTACTTAACAGCAGCCGCTCGTGTTACGTCATCCTCGTCGCGCGCGCTCCTCCTTCATAGACGATCTTTGTGTTTTACGACAGGAGGAGGAGGATGAGGGGGGAGGGGGAGGAGGGGGGGAGAGGGGGAGGGGGGACGCTGATTGGCCGGCGGGCGGGCTGTCTGTAGCGGTATATAATGTGCGCGTGCAGCGCTGAGCGGCAGCTGGAGGTCCGAGCTGCACATGTGCGGAAGAACGCGGATAAAAAACGACGAGACAAAGCGGCCAGATGAGTGAATGAGAGGCTGCAGGGAGGAAACACGAGACACGCAGCGAGATTCTGTCCCCGCAGGACGACTCACAGCGCCGCATCCCCGCCGACACGCCCGCATATCTGTGAGTAACCTTCATCGCGGAATCCAGACGGAGCTGCGCGAGGCGCATGCGGGGAGAGCGCGCGGGGGTCGGAGGAGCTTCGGATGAGTCAGTAGTGCGGTGTTAGTGCGGGAGAGGAGTGTGTGTGTGTGTGTGTGTGAGCAGCTCGGTCCAGCTCACACCGAACAGATATGACTCATTCAGTCCATTCAGAACCGGCGGGAGGGTGGGAGGGTCGGCCCCGCGCGCTGAGTGACAGGCAGGCGGCTGCACGCAGACACACTGCGGGACTCAGCCCGCAGTGTGTCTGCGTGACCGGAGCGAGCGTTCAGACAGTCTACTGCGGTACAAGTAGCGTTACTACAGTGTAAAGTACTCTATTACAAGTAAAAGTACTGCATCAGCACCAGACTCACTGCTCATCACAGCGCTGATTATGTAATCCTCCTCTGATTCATACTTCTGATTATAATGCGTTACTGTCAGTGATGTAATGTAACTGGAGATGAGAGGATTACTCTAAAAATGCATTACCTGTAAAGTAAAAGTATCACAATGTTTTAAGTGATGTAATCTGATTACTTTAGGGGCACTAAGCAGCAACATTTACACTATCAATGAGGGCTGGAAGAAGTATTCATATAATGTAACTGCAGTAAAAGTACCTTAATGAGGTCATCTTTGCCCAAAGCTACGTAATGCACCTTTAACCTGGAGTGTGTGTGTTTGTAGACGGGCTGGAAGAAGAAGTATTCAGATATTTAACTGCAGTAAAAAGTACTCTGTTACAAGTAAAAGTACTGCATTCTACAGTATCAGCACCACAGTATGTTACTCATACATTACAGATCTCATTATGTAACCCTCCTCTGACTCTGTGTGTGTGTGTGTGTGTGTGTGTGTGTGTGTGTATATGTTAGGGGTCGATCAATATGGCTTCTTCAGAGCCGATACGGTTTATTAGAAATCAATGAAACTGATATTTGGGATCGATATTCATTCTGTTCAGCTGACTCAGATAACCTTGCTCTGAAGTACAATATTGAGATAACTTCTTTGTGGGCAGCAGATGTTAAAACCTAACCTAACACCAGGTATCACAGTGTTAAAGTCATTGATTGATCAGTGCTATAAATGATTGATTACTCAGCTGGTTATTAAACGAACCACAAACAGTTTGAGTCGATATTAAGATTAAACGTCACAATTCTTTGATTCCAGCGTCGTAAAAGTGAAGTATTTCCTGTTTCGTTGCTCCTCTGTGACGGTGAACCGACTGTGTTTGGGTCATTTGAAGACATCGTCGTCAAACAGCTGATCGATTGACGGAGAACGTCTCACCAGACTCGTGTTTATTAGGCGTCAGTTCTCAGCTCGTCGTCTGCGTCCACAGACGGCTGCAGGCGGTTTTCTGCTCAGTGGGCTGATTATTAAAATCTCATTAGCCGTCTGGTCGGCTGCAGATGGCAGATGGGCCGCCGGCCTCGGCTCAGGCGCCAGATGGAGCATTTCTGAAGTGTCGGTCGGTCGTTAGAGAGACGGCGGTACAGCGTGTAGAGTAAAGAGATGTCTTAAATAAAAGTACACACACTGACGAGCAGGGCGAGATCTTCTGCAGGATTATAGACGATTGGTTCAGAATGGAAGAGGTCAGACGGAGGGTGGAGGTGTGAGGGAGGTCAGCGAGCTGCAGCACGTCAGTAATAATGCATTTAAATTTGACTTGTGTGATGCAGGTAAAAGATTATTCTTCATTTAACAGCTCGTGTGACAAGGAATTGAGATTAAAATCAAAATATGTGCAACGAAAGCCTGATACCGAAACACCGTCATCACAGAGAGTTCGTACAGAGATGCTGTGATAACCTCAGTTTGAACCACGAAGTCACAAAGTGTTGATGTTTGATAAACAAATAAATACATCAACCCAAAATCTTCTTTTATAAACCACGAGTCAAAACAATCGACAGAAAATGTGTTTATAGGCTGATATTTCTTCAGAGGTCGTCACAATATCATCTTAATAATCCAGCAAAGATGTTCGGCGTCGTGCGTCTTCTGTTTTTTGAGTTTATCTGGCGTAATTGTTCCTTCTGCACCCTTTTAACAGTTCTTTAAATCCTTACACTCGTATTTTGAGTATGGAATTGAGATTAAAATCAAAATATGTGTGATGAAAGCCTGATACCGAAACACCGTCATCACAGAGAGTTCGTACAGAGATGCTGTGATAACCTCAGTTTGAACCACGAAGTCACAAAGTGTTGAGTCACAAACTCAAATAAATACATCAACCCACAATATTCTTCTTCTTTTATAAACCATGAGTCAAAGTAATCGACAGAAAATGTGTTTACAGGCTGATATTTATTCAGAGGTCGTCACAATATCGTCTTAATAATGATGTTTTTTTGAGTTCATCTGGTGTAATTGTTCTTTCTGTACCCTTTTTTAGCAGTTTTTTAAATCCCTACACTCGTATTTTGAGTCATTTACTCGCCAAAAAGAGACAAAACACACAGTAGATGAAGTTAATTTGTGAATTCAGTGATATTCTGACATGCCGGACGCTTTACCGTCTACACACCCAGCAGGTATTTATTAAAACATATTCAAATCTGCGATCATCAGGCGCACCGGTGCACCGTGAGCCCTGCAGCCGCCGCCGCCGCCTCAGAACAAGTCTCAACGTCTTTATCTGTTCTCTCTGACTATGCGTGAAATGTGAGCGCGAGGAATCTGATCGCCAGATTTAAAAACACATCGTCATCATCATCATCATCGCAGCAGGAAGTCAGAACATAATGAGTGTTTGTGATCGTGTGTGCTGATTGAGGCCTTACATAACAAACTGATTGCACTCGGCACAGCGAGGGGAGAAGTGCCGCGTCACGTCGCGTCGTTAATAACTTAATCGTGTGGTTCCAGGGATCCTTCACAGGTGTGTTGATGAAGTAAATATACCAGGAATCGTTGTTCGGGGTATAAAATCACGTTGCATCAGCAGGTCTGAGGAGACGAACCCGTCCGACAGCTCGATCGCAGACGAGATGTGTCGTTTGATTAGGTTGAGTGTCTGTCAGGTGATGAAACGTCAACACAAGCGAGCAGGTTGAGTGAGAAGAAGTGACGGTTGATTGAAAACTTAAAAACATCAGGTCAGTTTAGTGAAGTCAGGGCTCAGCTGGAGGTTTTATTTGGAGCTGTTGGTACGTTATTAAAGCGTCAGACACGTATTTTCCCCTCTGATATCAGGACGTGCAGAGCTTTATTTTCTTTCCTCTGTGGAGGGAGTGTCAGTGGGAACAGATGTCGCCGGTGATTTGAGTAAACTGCTCCTTTAACGAGCACACGGATCCTGCAGGTCGTCTGATTCACAATCTGCAAACCTAAAAACCATCTGGCTCGTCAGTTTTCCCCAGAATATCCTGAGCTTGATTCGTCTTTTCCAGGCGAAACAGCGTTTACAGTAAACTTCCAGTGAGGTTCCAGGAACTGTTTCCAGTAAACGAGGAGGAAATTAGACGACGGCGGCGAATGTTTGATTTCCAGCCCGAGTTTGATTCAAAACAAACGCAGCTACAGTGAAAGAAGAAGCAGATTTAACCGTCACCTGAACCAACATGAGCTCATGTGTCGATCGTTTTTCCAAAACCACAAGACTCCAGACTAACTTTAGACTTTAGATCAGGCCGATTTAATTACATCACATTTCTCAACACGGTTCTTAAAATGATCGTAAACAGGAATAAAGGTGCAGACGGAAATTGCGATAATCTCAATTGCTTAAGAAAAGTTACAAAGTGTGTGAGAAACTCAAATGAATAAATAAGTAACAAGTATTATTAAGGTTTTACAAGAAAACATTAATTAATATAAAAGTGTAAAATGCTAAACGAACAGTTTTTGGGCCGTTTCCGACCAGAACATTTGCATCCTGGAGCCTCGAACTGACAACCTGCACACTGAAACACTGAACACACACACACAACACATTTACATGTCATTTAAGGTAAATCACAAGTAAGTTCATCCTCAGGTTGAAAATCTGATTGTAGATCTGTGTCTTTTGTTTCTTCTCATCTTTGTTTGATATCACATCGTAACCAAACTACTAAAAAGAAAAAAACACTTCTGTATTCGTTTGAACTACGACATGTTACCACACACACACACACACACACACACACACACACACCAGGGCTGCACAATGTGTCGTTTCCACATCTCACATGTGTAACATCACAGAGCAACACATCCTGCTCCAGCTGTTCTCACCGTGTGAAACCATCGACCTTCAGGCTTCAGTGTGACGTCTCGTCATTCAGTCTGATTTAAGATTCACTCTGATTGTTTCTCTTCCAAAAAGAGCTTTAATAAGTAATCTGGTGAAAACGTCTGAACTCGTTCGTGTTCGCAGAAAACCGGAATATTGCGATGTCAGTTAGTTTCTGAGAAGGTGCAGCACACACACACACACACACACACACACACACACACACACACACACAGACTTTCAAGTTAAAAGCAGTGTGTGTGATAAACACAGAGAACAATGGGCTCCTCATGTCGGATCACTGTGGTTCTGTACTGTAAGTCGGGGATGAGTCACCTTTTCTTGGCCGAGTCGCTCTCAAAAGAGAAAAAAAAAAAAAAAAACACAGAAGGAAAATCCTTTATCCTGTCACGTCAGGAGCACGAGGAGAAACGGGCTGCACGTAGTCATGTACAGTGTGTGTGTGTGTGTGTGTGTGTGTGTGTGTGTGTGGAGCTCTCCAGTAAACCCTTGAAACACACTCAGGTTCTGGGCCCGGTGCCAGCTCCGCCTGGCCTTACGTAACCTCCCTTTATCTCCCCACTTCTCTTTTTTTCTCCCTCGTTCTGGGTCTTTCGTTCCTTTTTTTTTTTCGTCCTCCTCGTCCTCCTCCTCGTCTCTGCTCGTTCACTCATGACTCTCCTTTTCTGTCCGTGTAAGCATGACACAGCAGATTTAAAAGCGGCCGACACCCGCCGCCGCCCACCTCGCCGAGCCCCTCCCTCCCTGCCAGAGTGTGTGTGTGTGTGTGTGCAGAGTGAGATCACCGACGACATCATGATCCATATTATGTTTCACTCCTTTCTGTCCGACTGAGCGCCGGACTCTCCCGCCGCCCGGACGCCTCCCACCACCCGTCACATCCAGCTGAACGTGTCGGAGGCGAGACAGAGAGTTTGTTTCACAGCTGAACAATGAGCTTTAAGTGGAAACTCGCACGAGACAGTTTAAAAATGTAAAGATTTCACCACGCAGTGAGCCGGTCCACTCATCGTCGGTGCCAGGAGTCATTTCTGAATCCTTTTCTGAGTAAATACTTCCTCATTTTAATCTCTAAAGTTCCTTTAACCTTTAACATTCAGAGTTTGGCCTTTCGTACAACGTGAAGATGAACTGATGAAGTCGAGAAACTGCTCCACACAGTCGTTGACTCCGGTAGACGTACAGTAGAGAAACGTGCTGCAGGATCAGCCGAGCGTTTCCTCCTCCGTCTGATCCTTTCGTATACACGGACAGGTTTATAATTGATACCTGGAGGCGGCGTTCTTGATTGTGCACATGCCTGCTGTGGTGACACATGATCCGGCGGCTGCCGTCGTGCCCTCGGGCTGGAAGCATCCTGCGATAAGATACTCCGGCTTGTATAAATCCTGTGAGCGTCTGTTAGTCACGTTTACAGTCTTGATAGTTGATGTTTAGGTTGAAATTTGGGGTTTTCAACATATTTATTGTCTGAACTCGATGTCGTCGTGTTGTCTTCAGCTTCAGGACGGCGGAGAGTTTTTAGTTTTGTCTCCGTCTCTCGTCTCTGTTGATGCAGACGCTCACTTCATGTGTGGTTTTTAAGTGTGTGTCGACTCAAGCCGCCATATCTGGGTGTCATTGTTTGGTTGCCATGTTAGACTATGTGGTCAGACAGAGGAAGTGTGTGTGTGTGTGTGTGTGTGTGTGTGTGTGTGTGTGTGTGTGTGTGTGTGTGTGTGTGTGTCAGAGGTCAGTGGAAATGTACTGACCGGCTTTTGTGACTGCTGACTTTGTGAATGATTAACCAGATCAACCTTACTCTACTTTCTCTGTCTGAGATAACAGAGGTGATAATGATATTAATGGGAAACTGACAGTATTACATAATAATGATACTAATAATAATAATAATAATAATAATAATAATAATAATAATGATGATGATGATGATGATGATGATGATAATAATAGCCTTGTTTTTTCTCTCTAAGGTCAAAATGGATCTTCATGATAAAGAAATTCTCTCTGGAGAGATTGTGCCTGTGGTGATCATCGGTAAGAAACACACACACACACACACACACACACACACGTCACTTGCACAATTGCGTTTTGTCGTTTCGTCGGCGTCGTCAGAAACCTCAAAGGAGAAGCAGCCAGATTTGCTCCAGTCACGATCGCGTCAAACATCACGATCCTCTTTGTGCATTTTTTTTTTCCTACCTTCTCACGAGCACCTGAACGCACCAGTGAACCCGCAGTTGTTCAGGTTGTTCCAGCTCTCAGCTTTATTACCACGTCAACTCCACAAACACTGAAGGCAGAAACCTCAAGTGCAACTGGGTGCAAGAAAAGAGCTGGAAGAATGAATGTTTGCCAAAATGTGCTGCAGACGGAGCTGCACACGAGTTCGTCTACCAGCTGTGAGGAGAATTAAGTTATTAGTCTTCAACCACGTAACCTCACGGCGTGTTTACATCAGCCGCAGCAGGATGTGGGGAAGGCAGCATTGTGTTAGAAAGAGCATTCACAGTGTTTGTTTCTTCATTAGACGAGTGTGTTGACAGTGAAACTCAACTCTGCACTCTGCAGCACGGCAACATGAACTGATCAGTTAGTTCTGATCGTCGACTCCTCCATTTCTTAAAAGACAGAACAGTCAAATCTCTCATTCCAGCTTCTTAAATGTGAATATTTAATGGTTTCTTAAGGTTGTTGAAAAAACAAGACATTTAAGGGCGTCGTCTCAGATCTTCAGGGAACACTGACAGACATTTTTCACCATTTTATAACGTTTAATAGCAGCGGTGGAGCGATACATGGCCTTTTCAGGGAAGATAACTGATTATAAGAAGTCAACATTTCTTTGATACATTTAGTTACTTTGCAGATTCTGATTATTTTATATGTTGCTGTGTCATTGATACTGAAACATGCTGAATGTCGCTGATGACTCAGTCTGTCCCTGTTTTATAGACCAAAAACTAATCAAGGTTATGAAGGTGATGAATTCATTTATGTTTTAAAGGTTAAACACTCTGACAAATAATTATATAAAACTGCAGCTTGTTCCAGAACACTCAGTTACAGTCAGTGCTCTGAGGTCAGGATTTATTTTGTGGTGAAACTTCCTAAAAGGCTCTAAGAGTGAAATTGATTCGTCACCGTGAGCTGTGTAGTCGGGACTTTTACTGCTGTGCCTTTGGCCTCGGCTGAGCTGCTGATGTCACCGGTCTGGCTCGTCCTGCAGGTTGATACGAGGCAGTCAGACTTGCCGAGTCATGCTGCTGCAGCGCCGATGACTTTTATATCGCAGCTCCGCACTGACGACAGAAATACGTGTGGTTTTTTACTACTTCTGCAGGATTAATCATGTTTTCTGTCTGAGAAACAACAGACTGACTTCCTGATCACTGCAGCTGTCGCCGTAGCAACAAGCTGATATGCAAATCACACAGCTACCACGAACCAATCACATCGCTCGTCTACAACAACATGACACTTCAGCAGGACTCACCTCTCTCTCTGTTTCCTCAGGTAACGGCCCCTCAGGCATCTGTCTGTCCTACCTGCTGTCAGGTTACACCCCCTACCTGTCGCCTGAGGCGTCCCACCCCAACCCCCTGCTGAGCAGCAAGCTGAGAGAGCAGCCTCACCTGTCGCTGCTGGAGCAGGTAACACACACACACACACACACACACACACACACACACACACACACACACATACAGTAAATAAAGCTTCATCAGTCCAAAGACAGTCCTGACGGTGTCTCTCTCTCTGCAGGACCTGGAGTATCTGTGCGAGGGGTTAGAGGGCCGATCGTCCAATCCCGTCGCCGTGCTCTTCGATTCGCTGCTGCTGCCCGACAGCGACTTCGGATTGGACCACACGTCTCCGCTGGAATGGCGCTACGAGCCGGAGCGCGCCGTCCCTCACCTGGTGCTGGGGAAGGGTCCACCTGGAGGAGCCTGGCATGTACGCAGACACAACTATCTGATATTTAGACTGTTCCAGAGCTCCGACGTCTTTAGATGTCTCATGTCTCAGACCACCTCGTTGATTTGAGCAACATTAACCCACATGCTCACTGAACAGGAACAATATACAGTTGGAATAAAGTGTTATAATTAGCTTTTTTAAAATGTCCAGATATGCAAACACTCGTTACACGACAGGATCTTTGTCCTTCATATGAAGACAAATTTACCTGGCAGCCGCTGTGGCGATGAATGCAAACAAGCTTTGTTCCCTTTTGTCAGCTGCTTATTTGCACACAGACGAGATGTTCACATGATACGAGACAAACACGCCTGCAGCTCGAGTTTAATTCAGTCTAACAGTGAAAGGAAACTGTACAGTTGTTCAGTACAGCTGAGTGATTTTCCTGTTGTGTGCTGTTCTCAGGCGATGGAGGGCTCCATGCTAACGCTGAGCCTCGCTAACTGGATGGAGCTCCCCGGACTCAAACTGAAGGACTGGATGAGAGAGAAACGCAGGTACAGTTTGTCCACAGTGAACAAGAACCACTCTGGATTTGTTTTAAACACACGACAGGGTTAATAAAACACACGCAGCCAAACAGCAGCTGAAGTGTAGTGTGAGTTTTTCTTTGTTCAGTGTCGACAGCTTTCAACCTTTTGTTTCAGTCATTATCCAGCTGAAACTTTGAGCTCATGTTGTCAGCTCGCTAACAAAGTATTTTTGTTCAGGTGGTCGGCTCATCAACACCAGTGAGCTGATACTTGTGATCTATTTGACTAGTAAAACCTTAGTTAAAGAGATGTTATTAGCTACAAACCTGTACAAAGTTGTTAGCATAACTAGTCTTAGCTGTCAACATGAACAAAATGCTGCGAGCTAGCTGACAACCTGAACAAACTCAAAACTCGTTTGCTCACTTTGAACCTGAACCAAGTTGTTAGCAAAGCTCGTACACTGATACCTGCAACTGTACAATAACAAACTAAGATAAAACTAATGTTAAAGTGACTTCGGGGCCACAGAGAAAATATTGTGGCTGTACAAAGTTTGTATTTTGTAATCAGGATCATCAGACATGAGTAGTGAAGTCCTGCGTACAGAAAGATGAGCCGCAGACGAGGATGTGTGTCCACAATTTGTTTATCAAATGAGTCCAGCCGGACTGATCCCCACTCATTTGTCGCCATAGCAACTGATTTGAATCGGACTCTCCTCCTGTGAAATTATAACGAATCTGACAAACAAGCATTTTCGTTGTCGTGCTGTCACAGGAATGTGCGTAACGACCGAGCCACGCCAGCAGAGATCGCCTCCTACTACCAACACTACGTCTCCCAGATGTCCCTGGAGCAGAGCTTCGCCTGTGGAACCACCGTCACCTCGGTGACCCGACAGCCCGGCGGCCAGGACGGGTCGCCGCCCTGCTGGAGGGTGACGGGACTGCAGCGCAGAGAGGGAGAGGAGCTGGCAGGTACGGAGGATAAAACTCTCTGATTAGTGTTTCAGCACTTTGTTTGAAAATCAAACGACTTCCTCCTTCTCACTTCCTGCTTCCTTCCTCTTTCTAGATGCTTCCTCTGTCTCGGAGGAGGTGCCGTTCTCTCTGCTGGCCCACAACGTGGTGCTGGCCACGGGGACGCACGACATCCCGGCCCGGCTCGGCGTGGACGGCGAGTCGCTGCCGTTCGTCTGCCACTCGTTCTGGGAGCTGGAGGCGGCCATCTCTCGCGGCGAGCTCGACCAGTCGTCCGACCCCGTGCTGGTGGTGGGGGCGGGGCTTACGGCGGCCGACGCGGTCCTGGCGGCCCACCATCTCAACACGCCCGTCTACCACGCCTTCAGACGCTCGGTCACCGACCCCGGCCTCATCTTCAACCAGCTGCCCAAGCTGCTCTACCCAGAGTACCACAAGGTGAGGAGAGGAGAGACACCTGGAGCTGCTGATCGTCTTCAGTTATAATCGATCGATTCATCTCACCTGCTCTTTCCTGTCCCGCCTCCAGGTTCACCAGATGATGACTCAGCAGCAGCAGCGTCCAGGCGCTCCACCACAGGACCGCGCTCAGAACATCAACGACAACTCCACCTCTTCCTCTCCCTCTCCATCTCCCTCGTCCTACACGGGTTACCTGAGCTTCCCACGCCACCGGGTCGTGGCGTTCCGGCCCGACAAGAAATGCATCCTGGAGTCGGAGTCTGGACAGCGGACGGTGGTCCAGGTCTCCAAGGCTCTGGTTCTGATCGGCGCCCACCCCAACCTCTCCTTCCTGGAGGACAACGGTCGTCCACTCGGCACCTACCCCAACGAGACCATCACCTGCCGGAGGAACCCGATCGAGGTCGACCCGTTCACAAACAGCGTGGTGACGGCGGGCGGGCCCGGCATGTACGCCATGGGGCCGTTAGTGGGCGAGAACTTTGTCAGGTTCCTGAAGGGAGGAGCGCTGGCCATCGCGAGCGACATCGCCAAGAAGCAGAGGGAGGAGAGCGGAAGACAGGAGGAGGAGCTAACCATCGACGGGTTGATGGCCAGGTGGGAGGACAGACAGGTGACCACGCAGGCGCGAGCAGAAGCTTTGTGTTCTGGACTCGTAGCAGGTTTTTCTGGGAGCGGACTGAAGCAAACTCCGATCTGATCCGAGCGATGGATCCGAACTGCTGCAATCAGAAGCGACACGTCATCCAGAAATCACAGAGGAGGGAATGAAACGCGCTGCTACGCTTCGACTCGCACTGCTCTGAACGCGCCTGATGTCTTGAGATATGTCGACAGTTCTGTTGGCGAAATCCTGCAGAAACGCAGGTCGGTCGTCTGTAAGTTGGAGCGATGGATGATGGAGGGAGGAAGAGAAAGGTGCTGCGATGGAGGAGAGCTGGGTGCGTTCGGGTTGTTCTCCATCTTCGTACAAAGGTCCTGATGTACATGTTTACCCACTGGAAGCTGTTCTTGGATGCAGTAATGACTTTGTGTTGCGATGCTTCGCCTTGAGCTTCTCATCAGCGCCCCCTGGTGGTCAAACGATGCAACACGCTTTCAAAATGACCTCAAACATGTTATCTTCCACATATTTGGCATTATCTGTAATCTGTACCGGTGAAACTTACGTCTGTTCTAAGTTGAAATCATTATATTGGTTTGAGGTTTGGTGTGTGTGATGGGCAACCGGCAAGTACCAAGTTTATGCTAAATCCTGTGTATCCAAACGACAACCCTGATCCCAGAACAGAGTGGACGCTGTGTAAAAACAGAATGCAAACAGAACTCTATTCTCCTCAAACAGTTTTACAAAGTGTTTCTGAGCACATCCGTTATACCAGGACGGCTCAAAGTGGGTCAGAGCTGCCCGCCAGATGTTTGTAGTAAAAAAAAATAAAATAAGAAAGGAAAGAAAATTAATTTTTATTGGGTAAAAATGCTCTTTAAATATGTAGGATCTCTCTGAGCACGGTGGGCGACTTTCTACAAGACGTCACTCAATTAAATGATCTTAAATCTACGAAAGCCAAGACAGATTTACCTGACAGCAGTTTGTCATCTGTTTCTGTTCACACAGTAGTGAACATCGCTCCATCCTTTCCTGTGAAGAATGAGCCTTTCTACGATGCTCATTTCGTACCCAATCATCAGGCTGACACCTATGAATCTGATCCAAACAGGTGTCAGTCGTTTGTTGCTTCTGTCCCGACTCAACTCAATGAAGTTGATGAGGCAGTACAGAAAACATACTGTGTCTGTGCTGTTTTCATCTGATTTCATGTCAAAAATGATTCACAAACGATCACATTCTGTTTTATTGATGTCCGCACGCAGCATCACATCTCCTCCTGGAATCAGGGTTGCACTTTCTAACGTGTCGTTCACACTTTGAATCTCAGCTTTCGCCGGCTCCAGTTATTTACACGCTGCAGTTCGATCACTACAGTAACTTCCCGTCTAACCAGTCAGCGTCACGCGCGACCAAATTGAGACACGTTGCCTCGCACTTTCTAACGATGCACGACGAGTGTGATTAACATGTTTCTGTTGTTAAAGATGTATTTCACTGTGTGCAGTCCTCTGCTGCATGTTTCAACACTACACTGTCACAGTTTCCACAAAAACCAGACTGGTTGAAAGTTGATTCTCGCTTCTTTTGTTTATATCTGACGTGTTTTGTGGGTTTGTGACTCTACGGTGCTTTATTTTTCTATGTTAATGAGACTTTCAGTCACGTCACGGCAACTGCACCTACCTGATGTCTTTGTAAATCTTTGTGATTATGAAAAGATTTTATATACGTAACGAAAAACGACAGAGAAACTTGTATATTTTTTTCTATTATTATTCCTCTCACTGAACATGTTTAATTTGCTGCTTTTGTAACATCAGAAACATAAAACACTGAACGAACGAAGAGAAACCGAGCACTGGTTTGTTCTCGTCTCCACATGAATCCACCGCTTCTGTAATAATAAGGAAAACTCAATTCTGTCTCTGTAATACACATATTCTCATTATAATTTGGATTTATAACAACCATTGTTGGTTATTATCAGAGAGGACGAAGAAAACAACCATATTTGAGAAGGAAAGCAAGAAAATAAGCAAAAAAAAGGTCAATTATCTAAATTGATTCTCACCAAGTTTACTCTATTAATCTATTAATTAATTGGATAATAACTTTGGAGTTAGTATCAGTGGAAGAATTCAAAAGGAATTCATCTTTTTTTAAACGTACATCCCATCCATACATACATATTTGTATTATTTTTTATAAGGATTAACACATTTTTGCCTTCATTCTGTAATTCTCAGTGACATTCGACACCGGCTGCCTCGATACTGACAGTGAACTTTGGCAGTGCCTCATTATTCACAGCAATACATTCGCCTCCGTCTGAATGTCTCTTGTGTTTTAATAACATGTTGTTCATAGATTCTGTTTGTGTGACTGAGGTGATTCATATGTCCGATAAGTTTCCATCTGTGTTCAAATCTGTATTTTCCATATTTTCTGTGGGTTTCTATTAAAAGGCAGTTTTTCATCAAACATGTTGTGTCGTGTTTCTCTCTCTCACCTCGTTTGTCTGTGTTTCATTTACTTTATGTTATTAAATCAAGTGGCCTGAAGCCTGTGATCTATAAACATTTATACCATGATCTGGGTGAATGTTCGATCCTGATTGGCTGGAAGGTGTCAATTAACTTTTGATATAAACTTAACTTTTGAGTATGAAAACTTCTGGAACTCCTCCAGTAGTGAGCTGCCAACGGCTCAGTGAATACATTTAAATGGGGAAAAATGATTAAAGGCATTTTTATTTAGTATTTAAGTATTATTTCTCTTTGTAGGAACTCAAACTACATATTTAAAGGGATATTCCGGTGTAAGTTTAATCCATGGTCTAACACACCGTGACACCGAGTAAGACTCCCCCTCGAGAGGTCAAGTTAGCTGACCGCTAGCTTAGCTAGTTTTAGCAACCTCAGAAAAGACTGCACGAAAACAATACACTGCAAAGATGAAAATGACTAATTATTACTCCATGGAATGCTCAGTTCTTATCTCTGTCGAGCTGACAGGGAATAAGAACGGAACGTACCATGGAGCAATAATCAGACATTTTCATCCTTGAGCTGCAGAAATCTACTGCACTCGGTAATCGACTCGTCAGGGCTTCCCCACACAGGCAGGCTGCTGGAGGAGAGGGTGAGTTGTGCTGTGTTTTTAATACAAATCCAGCAAAGCTAGCAGATGTTTGATGCTTCGTACTGTGTGCTGGGACTGTACATGTACTGTTGCTGAAGTTTGCTGCTGTTCTCACCATTAATTGTGGCTTTTTGATGGCGGTTTCTAGTTGGAGACATAAGCTGCAGTGTATTGTTATCGTGCGGTCTTTTCTGAGGTTGCTAAAACTAGCTAAGCTAGCGGTCAGCTAACTTGACCTCTCGAGGGGGAGTCTTACTCGGTGTCAAGGTGTGTTAGACCATGGATTAAACTTACACCGGAATATCCCTTTAAAGCACACAGGCATTTTTCTACTGTCAGTTGCTGCCTCTGGCCAGCAGGTGTCACTGTTGTCACACAGGAAACACAGCATTCAGCTGTGAGTCTCACTTTGGGCTTAACTTTCCTAAAATAATGTCTCTGTACTGTCAGATCCAAGTCTTTGAGGTTAAACTGGTCCCATTAAGCTTATTTTCATCGTCTGGTGCAGGTGTGACAAACTTGTTCAGGTTGTTTTTCATAATAACGAACAATATGTAAAGAAAACAAAAACAGTATTCAAGCAAAACTCAGTCACCTTAAAAAAAAAAAGCTAAATTCTAAGGACAGGCTTGAAAAATAACATAAAAACAGATACTTAAGTGACCACATATAAGAACACATGGTTCATACAAACAGAGTTTAAGACCTTAAGAGCAGAATTTACAAAGCACTCTGATGGTAAATCCTTTCCGGCCTCTTTGGATTTCATATTAAAGTCATGTTTTTGTCCTCTGTTGCTGCACTTTGTTCAGATCAGCGGAAGAAAAACTCACTGAAGTAAAATCATCAATAGCACAGCTTACACATACTCTGTTACAAGTGAAGATCAAACCTATGAGAACAAAAAGACACAAAGTACAAAAAGTATTCATCATGGAGAACAGTCCGTTTCAGAATTATATGTATTAAATGACCAGATTAGAGTTATTGATGCATTAAAGTAAGACTTTGTTGCAGCTGGTGAATGTGAGACCTATTTTAACAAGTTTATATCTTGCCAGGTTAATCCATTATGACGTCATTATCATTAGGATGTTGTTATTATTTGAGCCTGTATTTCTTCTCAAAGACAAACCTGAGAACAGAAGGATAAATAAGACACAATAAAACACATACAGGTCGACTTTAAGTTTAAATTCCTCCAGTCAGGTGACACGTTCAGGATTTAAAGCCTTTTGTTGTCCGTTTCATTTTTACAGTTCACTCATGGGAAAGAGGAAAATACATTCTGTGTGTTTAAAGACTTAATACCAGAAATAATAACTCACCTGTAAACAAAGACGAGATGGATGAATGACATGAATCAGCCTTTTATTGTTTATCTTGTATTTTTTTCTGTTTCAGTGTCCAAACCTTTGAACCGCGTTTCATCATGTTTTATTACTGTTACAGGATTCTGTATGACGACTGTGATTCAGCAAAACACACACACACACACACACACACACACACACTGTGGCATGCAGGTTGCCATGGTAATCGGACTGGTAGGCCGGCGGCTGCAGCTGTGACTCAGCTTGTTGCCGGGTGAATCAGTAAAACACACAAAGTGTGTATGTTTTGTGTTTATTGTTTATTATGTGCTGGTTGCTATAGGATAGAGTCGTGCCTGTGTGTGCACTGGATAACTGATGAAGTGCATATATATATTATATATATGTATATGTGGCAGAAATGCTAATTTCCCCACTGTGGGTTTAATAAAGGAATATATAATTAAAGAGCCAAACCTAAAGGCTCAACGCTGTTCAGCTACAATCAGCCAGGTGAAATCGCTCAAAAGCAACAAAAACATAATTCAGCTGTTAAAACAGATGATCTATATGATCATCAAAACATCTTACAGAGATAAAATCCCACATTATGTCATGATCATCCCCCAAAAACCCAATTTTTGGTTTAAATGTCCACCAGAATTTGATACTCGTCTGACATTTTCTAACTTGTAGGGTTGTTTTTGCTGCTGGAGGACAGTTTTTGATTATGTGTTGCTTAAAACTACTACAACAAAATCAGAGAGTTTGCTTAAATACGACAAAAGTAAAGTGGAACACGGCCGGAGGGATGGAAGAAGAGATGGATCAAACAAACTGGGAGAAAAGCACAAGCGTTCAGGCGATGTCTCCTCAAAGACATTTATGTTGCTGCTCATTTGTTCACCTGAAAAGTGATGGAAGAAGTTTTTAAAAAAGGAGTTGAAACAACTTTAACACATCTGCGTAACTGATGAATCACTGGAACAGCCTAAGATGTCATGCCTGAGTCTTTTATCAGAGAACAAATCTAATTATAGTCGATTCTTATTTAAATGTGAAAGAGAGAACTCATCACCAGACAGTAGCGGTCCGGCTGCAGCTGACAGGTTGTCGGTGTAAAGCAAATACTGAGACTTTGGTTTTAAAGAGCGTCGTGGTCTCTGTGGGAGTCAGAGGTAGAACCAACATGCTCACCTCCCAAATCTCAAAAACACGTCACGAGTCCTGAACAACAAACAAGCTGACTGGGTGACCTGCGTGCTGATGACCTCTGTCCGCTCAAACACAGGAAGCGTTAGGGAAATGCAGCACAGCCTCCATCGAGGTAGAAATAACAGCATCACAGTGTAGAAATACTCTGCTACAAGTTAAAGTCCTGCATCAAAGTCATTAGAATAAAAACAGGCAAAGAAATTACAAGTGTTTTAAAATATTCTTTCATTCTTTTATAGTTTTATAGCTAAAACCTGCACTCAGTGATTATATTAGTTGTGTTTTCTGTCTCCTCTGCTGTTGTCTGTCAGGACAGAGTCACTGAAGTTTCACTGAAGTCTCCTCTTCTTCTTCTTCTTCTTCTTCTTCTTCTTCTTCTTCTTCTTCTTCTTCTTCCTCTTCTTCTTCTTCTTCTTCTTCTTCTTCCATCTGGCAACATCTCTCTCTCCTCTGTGTGTAGCTCCGCCCCGCCGGCCCGCCGCGTCCTCAACACACAACAAACCTCCACCAGACACGCAGCTGCGTCAAGGCGGCGGCACTCAGCGAGGACCGGAAACACGGACGCATTCAAAATAAAAGCCACAAATAAGAACTATTGAAAATCTGGAAAAGGAAAAAAAAAAAGTTATTTGAAATTGTTTTTGGTTTTATCATCAGTTTGTTGAGCATTGGGAAGAATTATTTCAGTAAATAAAAGGTTATTTAAGTTAAATGTGCACATTAAAAACAGTATAAGATGCAACAAAAGATGCACAAGAAATGTTAATTTTACATCACATAGTCGTGAGATACTACTAAGAGAAATTAAACTAAATATAACAGCGATTCTTGTCTGAAAAAACAGAGAAAAAACAGACATATGTTTACCACAGATGGCTGTTAGTCAGTGTGGATGTAGAAATTCACAAACAAATTCTCAGTAAGATTTATAATTTTATTTTCTTATTTGCAAACAGACATAACAAAATGTTTGGTCATATCAAAAATTTTAATGTGAACATAGATGAATAAATAAACTCATTTTTTTCTGGTTTTATCATTTTTATTTAATCAGAACATCACATTGCTTTGTGAATGTATAGTAACACAACAGATTTACAGTAAAGTCATTAAACAGATTTGTATTGCAGTTTGAGTTCCTTAATATCTATGAAGTCTGTATGAAGCTTGTTTGAGCTGCTCTCTTTCAGAATGATGGTTCTGTATACACGACCTGTATTTTGTGAATGTAGGTTGTGCAGCCTCATGTGGCTCTGCTCTTATTTATAGCCTACCTGCTGTATTATACTACTTCCCTTTCCCCTACTACATTTTTATTAGCATCTCCCTCCAGTGAAGCTCTGCCAACTGGGAAATTACAAGAAGTTAACATGTTTTTAATGACTCCTATCTATTTTTATAATCTTTATCAATTTCATTTTTCATTCCAGGTTTACATTTGTCATTTTTTATTTTATTACACACTATATAGAGACTTTTAAAAAAAAAACAAAACAAAAACACGTTTTCTTTCCTTCCTTTTGCCTGTTGTTCTGATTATTAGAAAGTCACCTGTGGTACACTTACAGCGGTTTAAGACGTATTCAAATATTTTACTTAAGTAGAGGTAACATTACCAAAGTGTAGAAATACTCTGTTACAAGTAAAAGTCCTGCATTCAGAGTTAAGATAAGATAAGATAAGATGCACCTTTATTGATCCCATGTAGGAGAAATTCAATTTGACGCAGCAGCAAAATGTAAACAATCAGTTCGCACATAGAACCATACGAAAAGTAGCAGCAAGTAACATATTGCTTTTAAATATACGTTAAGTACAAAACTCTGCTTCATTTTTATTTTTTACTATATACTACCAGGTAGCTTTTGATTTTCACCAGGGGATCAAGAAAGTCATATTTTTATCCATCATCATACATAACATAATAATGGATTTGTGGTAAAAAAAAAAAAATTTTAATAAAAATAATCAAATAAAGAAGCAGAAAAATATAAATATTAAAATAAAGTAAAACTGTACTCAAGTAAATATACTTAGTTACTTTCCACCATTGTTTGATTTCACTGTATGAAAGCAGCTACGCACATTTGGAGCGATGGTTGAGAGGCTTTAATTTTGAAACTCTCGCCCGGATGTGGCGGTTGTCACCGGGGCTAACATGGCGCGGTGTTCGGGGACTCACTCACTCACTGTAGGTTAGGACTCCCGCTGGACTGACCGGAGCGGAGCGGCTGCCTCTCTCGGCAAAACTCGCAAGAAAAAACCCCGTGAAATCACTCGGATACACTTCGACAAACAACGACTGGAGGATTTACATCCGAGCTGGACACCAGATAAGACCCGTATCGATTAATTTGGGCGAACTGATTGATCGCCGACTGTGTGTTGTGTGTGTGTGTGTTTTCCTTTTGGAACGCCGAGCACACACGCACACGCACACACTCAGTCACAGGTTGCTAGCGGAGTTGACGCTAACCTAGCTAGCCGAGTTAGCTAGCCGCGGTTAGCTGTGTTTTCCCTGCTAGCCGCGACTCCAACCAGCCGGAGCTAAACTTAAAAAAACACCGTCAGACATTTTCCAGACAGCCTGCTCTATGATTCAGTCATGATGTGGTGTTTTTTCGGACGTTTATCAAGTTGGCCGGCTGGTAGCATCGGCTGACTGAAGCCTAACGTTCAGCGCGAGACTCGACCTGGATTTTACTCCCGTGTGTGTTTTTCCTTCTTTTCCACCGCTGCTGTTTCTTTTTTAAAGGTGGACTCTGCCCTCGGGGTGTTGTAACTCGCCCTCCCCTACTAAATTAAATACAAAAAAAAAAGCCTCCATTGATTCTTCTGCAGGAGTATTTCAAAACTTGGCTGGAAGCTTTTTTTTTTTTTTTTTTCCTTCTTTGGGAGGTAAAAAGTTTGAGGAGGATTTTTCCGAGCCTGTGGAAAAATGGATGCGGGTATAGAGAAGGAATGCAGCGCCTTGGGAGGGCTCTTCCAGCTCATCATGAACGACATGAAGGTAAGAAATCTCATTAAATTAACTTTTGTATTCCCTCCAAATCTTCTCAGTATGACCACCGTCATGTTCTCTATTCATTTTGCGTTTTAGATCCAAAACTTTCCCTCTCTGCGCTGCATTTTTAATTCATTTCCAGAGGATTTCCCATGTTTCTCTTGACTTCTTCTGTCTTTTGGTTGTTCTGATCACCTCTTTTACAAACTGAGTAATATCAAGTAGGCTTGTTTTAAATGTCCATTCATTCTAAATGGACATTTTCCTGCATTTACACGTCCTCAGATATTAAAGCTGCACTATGTAGTGTTGAGGGAAGACATTTTAACCGGAAGAGACAGATCTTCATTCATAGAAACAGACTAAACGATAAAAACAAACTGACCTTTAAGGGACACTGTGCAGTTTTGGTCCTCAATATTGGTAACAATACAACCTTTTTTTCTGTAACACAATAAACAAGGGTTTCAAAGGGTTTGACTCTAGGAAGGTGGCAGGGTCCGCCACATATAAACAAAGTAAAACAGTGGGAAAATGTGTTGTCCTTTGTTTATTTTGTTTATCTAGATTATAGTCTTCCTAGAAAACTACATAGTGCAGCTTTAAAGAACAACACAATGTCATACTGTCTCACTTTGTTTACATGTGGCGGACCCCGTCACCTTTCTAGCTTCAAACAGTGTTCTGGGGACCTTTATTTTCCTCCGAGAACAGCTTATGAAGAAAACATATAATTCTGAGTTTGTTTTATCACCTCATTAAAATTCTGAGTTTGAATTTCTTCTCTAAAACTGCACAGTGTCCCTCTTTTTTTTTTTTTTAAAAGCTGCGTCTACAGACTGGAGACTTCATGCTAAGTCTGGTTAATGTGCTGAAAAGCTCACAATAATGCCGTAATGATGTTAAACCGATGCGAAATGTGAAATGAGGAGTCCCTGAAATGAATGAGTAAGCTTGAAATATAGGTTATTATGGACTGGATTTAGAAGGAGTGGATGTGAGTGCTGGCGATGTTGATTGGGTAATGAATGAGCTGAGGTTAAAACTGGAAGTGGGCCATCTGAGAGGGTAACGGAGCTGGATGGGGGTGGATTTTACCAGCTGTGTGCTCTTTGATGTTTGTTAAGCAGGCTGCCCTTTGCTGCCTGTCTGTCTGTCTGAATGTCTGTTGGTCTGCGTTTCACTGCTCTCAGATGGTCATCGTTAGCGGCCGCCTGTTTTCCAGTCGGCCCTGAACGCATCTCTTTTGGGGCCAAATGGCCGGGAAAGGCTCTGATGTTCGCGAGGTTGTTGCTCCGACATTCACATGACCGGTTTGAGTTTTTTTCGGCGTTGGTGTTCGTGCATTTGTCAGCAAGCAACAAGACGTTACAGCACAGTGGAGGGATGTTAGATTAATGCTGGTAAACGTAGGATAAATTGATACATCAAGTGAATTAATTATTGATTGGTGATATGGTACAGCTCATGACACACATCTGCCCACACCACACACCCTTTACTGCTGTTGTTGTTCAGTTGTTCTTGATCCATTTTAATAATCGGTGGTGTGTAATTGTTTTTTCGTTTGTCATATCTCTGAGTTGTGGACCAAAGCAAGACATTTGAGGATGTTGTCTTCGGCTTTGGGAAACACAGATATACATTTTGTTCCGCAATTTTCTAACATCTTCTAGAGCAAACAACTAATCGATTAATAGAATTAGTTATTCAAAGATTAAGCTTTTTTTTTGCTAAACCCCCCAAAACTCACGACTTATTAACATTTATCTTGGTCACAATTCTCCAGTAACCACAGTTAATGGACCCTTACCCAAAAAATGTGTTTGTGTGTTTGAAGATTTTGGTGATAAATCGATGAGTTGATCAACAGAAAATGAATCTGAAATTATGTTTTACAGACGAAACATCTATTTGATAAGCAGCAGATGAATCAATATTGACAATAACTGCTCATTCCAGCCCTAGTTGATATCAACAATCACAATATTTCTATGTTTTTTGTCATCAGTCTTTTACCAAATAATTGAAACATCAATATCAGTGTTTGCCTCAGATATCCATTATTGGACAGGTTGTAATGATGAGTATTTATTGACTCTCTGTTACTGTCACGCGACAAAAAAACAGACATGTCAATACTCGTGCAACACATGTGACACTACTGAAGCGATGATTAGTTTTCCACATGAAAAACAAACCAGCATGGCTTCATGAAAGTAAAAACTAGGAGAGACAGTTTTGTTTCTATTGTCAGAATATTTTCATTTTCTGATCTTAAACACTCAATTCAGATATACCAAACTTCCATGAGTGGAAAAACTTCTTGTAAATGGTTATTCTCAGCCTGATGAAAGCCGCCTGTTGATGAGGAGCAGCACATTTGTGAGATATGAACATTCACATAATCAAAGCCCCTATAAGCTGCCTACACGTTTTATTTACTAAAATGTCAGCTAGCATAAAAACGTTGATGCTGCTGAGTTTGACGTTGTAAACCAGTGGACAGTTTAGCAGCATCAGTCGTCCTATTAAAGGACCCGAAACAATGATTAAATATTAATAACACAGCTGCCAGCGATGACTCATCAGAGCAGCGCTGCTGCTACAGACACATGAAGAGGGAGTCGCCTGACATGAACTTAGATTCTATCAAACCGTTCTAAAGATTAGCCGCTCGTCACCGAGATGTTATACAGGATAATGTGAGAACTTTCGTTGGTGATATTTACACTGTCGGATGCAGCAGGGGATTATGGACAGCGACCTGAAAACAAACCCTGAAGCAGCTCGAGCTGCAATAATTAGCCCCTAATTATCTGCTTTTATTCATCCTGTATGACAGTAAATGAAGAAGTTTTGGGCCGAGACTGTTGGACAAAAGGAGCAATTTGAAGCCGTCACAGTCTTTTGACATTTTTAAGACTAAATGATTAATCGATTAAGTGAAGTGGACGAGCTGGAAGTCTGCAGAAGTCGGCTCGAGGGCCCTTGTGGACTGAATGACTCGTGACTTTGGACTTCTCGCAAATCCGTGAGTCTGCAAGTCCGGACGATTGGTTGCAGCAAGTTTATAAAACCTCTTAGTACATCGACAAGGTGATGACGATCTGACCTCTCCTAAAGTCGATTGTACCCGTGACAGAACTGGTGAATGCTTTACATTCTCTTAGATCACTCGTGCGTGCAGTTGAAGAAAAAATCTTTAGACGTTTGTTTAAGCTTCCGATGTGGAAATGAACCACAGATGATGATTCAGTCTGAAGAAACACAGTGATGTTGTGTAAGAGAGGATTTGAAGATGACTCACAGAATTCGTAGTACCCCTGCTGTGTGCACTTTTGTCTTTAACGCCAGATGTCAAATCCTGTAGACTGAAACCTTCGGGTGTCATCTCCACCCAGATTCAGACAGGAAGGTCACCCCGCCGTTATCAGTGACAGTACGTCAACCCGAAGGCCGCGGGTTAGATCTCTGTACGATGAGGAACACGAGCAGAATGAGGCCGTCCTCATTTCACTGTGCAGCTAAAACATTTTGGATGGAACGTGATGGAACTTGCAGACGTCCTGCGGTGAGAACAGTCAGCACAGAACCCATGAGTCACTTCTGCTGTCAGATAACAGGGAACAGGGATGGTTCTGGTGGTGTGTGTGTGTGTGTGTGTGTGTGGTTGTGTGTGAGTCCTTGTGGTATCATATCCTGAAATTTCACCAACATGGCAAAGAACCAATGGGGGCACTCCTGCCATCTGCCCCACAAACACACACACACACAGAATTCATGTCTAATTAAATAGAGAGTAGCTGTTCAGATAAATCTCTCCTCGGGGCATCACAACACGCCTCACGCTCTGAATCAGTCAGCAGACATGAAGGCACAGATTACAGGTCATTTAGTGAATTAACCAGGCAGCAGTTTAAAGTAAAGCTGGAGATTTCTGTATCGTTGTGACATGAATTCACAAAGATAATACTTTGATTACAGCGGGCTTGCTGCTGGTGTTACCAGTGTTGCATGGGTGTGTTTTTCCTTCTTAGATAAATACTTAATCACAGACGCGACAATTATAAACTGAAGGTGGTTGGTTGTTTGGCAATATTTCAGATTTAAACCCTGAAGGAAGGGAAAAGGAGGGGTTTGGTTTCTTCACTGAGAAGTTGGAGGTGTGCAGCCCGTCTCCTGAATCTCTTGTTCAATATCTCCCACAGACTGAATAAAACTAACCCCTGTCATAACTAAAGCTCCTGCACAGAAAGTAATACTGACGCTTTTGGATTGTAGGTCCAGTCGGTCGCCACCTAGAAGTGTCAGCATTTGATGAGTTGGGAAGGAGACTTTGAAATCGATCTGCTGTCAATAAACGCTGTTGTTTTGCTCTGGAGGCACTTTTTTAGCCTCCTTCTTTAAAAAAAGCCAACTCGCATTTACCAGTTAAATGCGAGCTGGCTTTTTAAATGTGAAGGTGCAGGAGTGGGAAACGCTTGGTTTCATTAGGAAAAAAATCAATCCGGTGCTCGGCAGATAGCGAGCACCTTCCCTGAAAAGAGCCTGATGAGCCTCGTGACACCAGTGTTGTGTCTGCAAGCCTACAAGTTGCTGGGAGAACTTTGTTTTGAGTACAAACTGAAAATGTGTCAAAGCACCAAGTGTTGAAAAACAAATATGACCTGACAGTTCATCTATTAATCATGATAATGTAAATAACATGCTTTAAGTTCAGTTCATTTTGTTAACAGAAATATATTTTTTTTATATAGAAAAACGTATCACAGACAATATCAATTTGGTTTGACATCTAAAGTGCTGGTTTTCAGGAATTTCAAACACTATATAGCCTTCATCAATTATTAATTACTTAATGTATACATCAGATACGGAGTGCTCAATAAAACTTAAAGCTGTGAGCGTGGGCTTGTAGAAATATGCTTTTATTTTATTAAGAAACACAAACTTCGGTGCAGATGAACTGGTGACCACACTCTCAGTTTCTGCTGCTTCTCCTGAGGCTTGAATTGGACGTCTGTGCTGTAAATATGTCGTACTGACAGTCCACAGCTCTCATTCAGCCTCACATCTGATCAGTCGTCTTTAGACGGTCTGCCTGAGTGAGGAGAACATTTATTAAAATTGTAAATCCGGCCTTACTGCCTGGCCTCTTCCAGCTTCCTGTAAGAAAGATGTCACCGTTTGGATCCTGATCAGCTTCAGGAGACCTTCCAGTTCTCCTGGAGAGAGACAGACAGCTTATTGATTTCTGTCTCAGCTATATCAGGAGTGACATTATGAGCCATCGACCTCCTGCACCCCTCCATCCCTGTCCTCATCCGTCTCTCCATCCTGACATGCTCTGTACATTCCTCCACTCTCACTCCTTCAGCCTCGTGTTTCCTCCATTTTCCATCTTTTCTCTCTTTAGTCGCTTTTTTATTTTCCCCTCTCTGACCATTATCCTTGTTTCTTCCTCTTCTCCTCCCACCTGCTCCTCCTGATGCAATTCGCCGTTCACGAGGATTTGATTAGTGTTCGAGTATTAAATTTATTCTCCTCGTTAATTTGACTTTAAAGGAAAATGCCACTCAAAACAACATCGACCTGCCCTCCTTCCCCCGTAGTGTATTAAGTGAAAGTGTGTGTGTGTGTGTGTGTGTGTGTGTGCACTGAAGGTGAACTGAATGAGATGTCAGCAGAGTGTGTGTAGAATAGCAAATAGCTTTCAGCAGTGTTCAGTTTCTACACGGACACACACACACACACACAGACATAGTAAACAGTGGATAAACTGCATTACTGTGTTTTATATCAGGAGTGTCTATAGATAATTAACTCTGTTTGTGCATGAGAGTGTGTGTGTGTATGCACACAGTGAAATAGAGGCATTTCCCACACATGCACACACACACACACGTATACATTAGGGCTGTATATTACAGTATTTTTTTGTTTTTTGCAGTGATGGTATTATATCATGATATTATAAAAATAGACAGGTTTTTCCTCTCAAACAAGATTCTGCTTCTTTTCACTCTAGTGGCAATGTAAGACGGGAACACATCTTAAAGGGATATTCCGGTGTAAGTTTAATCCATGGTCTAACACACCTTGACACCGAGTAAGACTCCCCCTCGAGAGGTCAAGTTAGCTGACCGCTAGCTTAGCTAGTTTTAGCAACCTCAGAAAAGACCGCAGGATAACAATACACTGCAGCTTATGTCTCCAACTAGAAACCGCCATCAAAAAGCCACAATTAATGGTGAGAACAGCACCAAACTTACATGGAATGCTCAGTTCTTATTATCGAGAGCTGACAGGGAAAAGAACGGAAGTAATGGAGTAATAATCAGTCATTTTCATCCTTGAGCTGCAGAAATCTACTGCACTCGGTAATCGACTCGTCAGGGCTTCCCCACACAGGCAGGCTGCTGGAGGAGAGGGTGAGTTGAGCTGTGTTTTTAATACAAATCCAGCAAAGCTAGCAGATGTTTGATGCTTCGTACTGTGTGCTGGGACTGTACATGTGCTGTTGCTGAAGTTTGCTGCTGTTCTCACCATTAATTGTGGCTTTTTGATGGTGGTTTCTAGTTGGAGACATAAGCTGCAGTGTGTTGTTATCGTGCAGTCTTTTCTGAGGTTGCTAAAACTAGCTAAGCTAGCGGTCAGCTAACTTGACCTCTCGAGGGGGAGTCTTACTCGGTGTCAAGGTGTGTTAGACCATGGATTAAACTTACACCGGAATATCCCTTTAAAGAAAGAAAGATTTGAGAAGAGACAAGTTTATAGTTGTATAAGCCTACATGTGTTTCAGGAGGAGTAACCTGCCTGATAATGTAGGTTAATTAGTAAATGCAATGTGAGTCAGTCTCTGTGTTTGACACGGGGCGGTGTTTCTTTTTGTTTCTGTTTTATCTCAACAGCATTTATTTGTAGCACACCCAAAGAATATTTATTGAAGTGCAGTTATCAGATGCCACAGAGGACTTTTACACTCAGCAGCAGACACACACACACACACGTCGGGATAACGGATCGGCTTTCGTAACATTAACAGCAGAGCCAGCTGAGCTGTGTTGCAGAATTAAAGTCCACAAAGAGCAACGTGACAAAACATTTTCCCAAATCTAACCGACTGCTTTGGGTCATTAATCGGCTTCGAGCGAAGCTTAACGCTCACAAACTCCAGCTTTGCTCACGCCTGCTACAATAGAGGGGAAATGCCAAAAATGGATGCTGGATCCAGAGTGAATGTCTTGTACCGATTCTTGAGTTTGAGTTTTAAAACATATTAACTATGATGACTATTTGTGTTGCTTCACTTCATGGAAGTAAAATGATGTGGGGAAAACTTCCATCACAAACAAAGTAAATCCACGGGGTCTTTCCTTCCTGAGATGGTGGGAGGAGATGAAGACGTTTGTGTTGGTTCCTGCAGATGACAGCAGAGAAATCGCTTCCACATGTGTCTGTTGTTGAGCCGAAGCTGGAGTTACTGGATGAAACCTGACTGCGTGTTATGGCAGGCACGCTATTTAATGCTAAAACATTTATGACAGTGTTGCAAAATCGGTGTCGTAACAGAAAGTTAGGAAACGGGAATCCTGCCCACCTGCAGTTAACGCTAAAACACACCCGACAATGATGACGGGCCATAATGTGATGAGATGCCACCGAGGCTTAGTCACATCGCTGATACGATACTATGATGGGACTTTATAGGTCCTGATAGTATCTGAGTGTGGGTGGTTGAATCCTGAGAAGTCTCGGTGCTGACAGGGAAAAAGGCAGCCTCAGGTGAAGGTGGGCGTGGACAGATGTGGGCGTGCAAAACCGAACAGCAGGACAAAGAGAAGGAAATGATGGTGGAGGAAGCCAAAGCAGTGGTGCGTTCAGGTGTTCCTCAGCTCCTAATCAATCAATTTGAACTTTGTCACGAGGAAGACAGATGAAATAAACTCAGTTAGAGAAGGCTGCTTTATTCACAGCTTCATCACCAGAGGCCTTTTAGATCAGCTCATCGACTGGGACGCAGCCAGAGACTTGGTGGAAAGTTTGGAAGGAAGGCGGAGAGATGGATGAACATGAGTCAACAGGTAGAGAGAGATGGAGGGGATGAGGCAGTATGGATGACTGCAGTTCAATGGAGGGTGTGGATTTATAAAACACACACACGGGCTGATAACGCTGCCTACACTCAGCAGGACCCACATGTTGAAGACATGAGGGTTTTTCCAGTTGGGGATCCATGAACAGATGTTCAGGGACTTTAAAGAGGAAATCTCAGCTTTCAGCAGTAACGTTTTATCAGTGGAAGTTGGAGAAAAGAAATTGTGAGTTAAATGTTTGGGATGGAAACTGGGTTAATTTCTTTTCTACTGTGAAGTGGATGTTTTTCTGGATAGTTTCAAAGGAATTGATGCTGAGCAGCTGCTGGAAATAACTTTTAAAAACCCGAGAATTGTATTAGTCGGGCTTTGATTTGACAGATTTTGCTGAATTACTGTAGCAGTGTTTTCTAACCTTGATCAGAGGACTGTGTTGGGGACGGATGCAGAATCAGTAGGAGATACAGAAACGAAGAGATAAACAAATGGTATGCAAAGAAAAGTATCATGGAGAATCGCCACGTGAAGATCAGCTGACACTTCCTTCCTCTTCTCCACACCAACAGAGCCACAGACAAATGATGGGAAAGAGGGCGATAAAAAAAGAACAGAAATCATAATCCATTTTGACTTGTGACTTGGAATCAACTTCATAATTCGGCAACTACCAACAGAAACCTGAGGTGCACGGCCCATCTGATTTTGAACAATTCAAAAACTGCTGATGGGCTGCAACTGGTCTTTTTGGACTCGGGGTTGGAAGTGTTTTTATCAAGTCATTTATTGAAACAGCAGCTTGTTCGTGCTGTTTCTGCTGCGTGCTAGTTTGAGAGTAAGCAGCATGTTTGACATCCAGTGTCATCAAAAGCATAAAAATGCTAACTTTAAGGGGCATTCTGGTGGTTTTGGGGTTAAAGGCTTCCAACTATGAACAGCAGTGAACCCAGTCTGAGTCCATCTGGCAACCTTTGTCACATATCTCCTGTCCTGTCATCTTTCTACCTTCAACTCTCTAATAAGAACATGACATGCCCCTCAAAATACTTAAAATACTAACAGTTATCATTGTAAACCAAAACGTGCAAACATTTCCCCTGCTCCTGACTCTTAACTGTGGCCCAAATTTATTTGAGCGATGGCGATCATTCTCTACTGTTTGACCTCTGACCCCCAAAACAAACTCTTAGTAAAATTTGTCAAAATTGGTCACTGAAACGCTTCAGAACACATGTACATGACAACAAACTCATAGCTAATTAGGGAAATTTAAGGACTTTGGAGCAGTTATATTTGCCAGTTTTGAGACCTATTAAAGTGAACAGTTCGGATGAGGTTGAATCTGTATCATTACTACGGTAAACTGTCTTCCTTTGTGTGTTAAGATTGTCCTGACACGGCTCTGCAGAGTCGTTTGCTTGTCTAGTCTGTTAGGTGTGAGAAGCTGTGAGGAATTTGCTGGTGATGCTTCATGTCTGTCAGTCTGCTGCTAACCTGCCTGCGTGACATCCAGTTGACCTGTCTGCAGGCTAGACGGAGAGGAAAAGGGTTAAAGAAAGCAGAGACTCTTTCATCTTGTCACTGCTGCAGACAGAGTGTTTCAGTTTTCACCACAAGATTTTATTCTCCTCTAAAAGTACCAAACTTTGTGAACAGCCTAACTGTTGTCAGAGATAGGAGAGCGAATGCTTAGCAACCCTTAATACCAAATTAACAGGAAGACCAACAATGGTAATGGGAGCGATCCGCCTGCTGTTGGTATTAAAGAATAAAAAGATTATGACTTATGTAAGAACGATAAGAGGAATGAGAGGTCCAGGCTCTCCCCTCTGTTTGTCTCTCACAATAAAAACCTCATTGTTTCTCTTATAAAGAAGCAGGCAGTCGATCACAGAGACTTCAGTGAACAAACCATTAACCTGGTGTTGACACACCCTACCCGTCTACTTTCCCCGCACTCTCCTCTTTCCTCTTTCCCTCTTTGAATTAACCAATGTTGCTCAAACACGTTAAACAAACCATCGACCTGCTGTTTGAACAGTCTCACCCCCTCTCCCTCTCTCTCTGGTGCTTCAATGTGGCGACTGTTTGCCTGAAACATAACTGCCAGGGCGGCGGGCAAAATGGCCCGTTTCTTTGTTTTTAATGTGCATTTTCGGTGACATAGTGTGAATATAGTGAGTCCTTTTATGACGACTATATATTCCTGAGACGTTTTAAAGATCTACGCCTTAAGTAGAAGCCAACGGGCTCGGAGCTGAGAGCACTGGCAGAGCAGAAAGTCTTCTAGTGTTGAGAGATCGATGAACATATCGTTGCTTTTGGTCTATTCATGAAAGTAATTGACAATAAGAGCAATAGAGCCAGAATGAAATGTCAGATACAGACACACACAAAGTCTTGACAATATAAACTTGTGTTTTTTTTCCTCCTCTATAAAAGAAAGGTAAACCAAAAGTGATAGTTGTGATACCTCCGTGGTGTGTAGTCACGCTAAAACTGGTTTCAGAGGAATTTGCACCATCACATTCTTTTGGCAACACCCTTCTCCGCTCTGACAGTTGGAGATTTGCGATGAGATGGTCATCAATATTCCCATAAATCACAACCCCCTCTTACATTCAGTGAGTCAGATGGAGTCATTTCTCAGTCGACACTGTGGGAGAGAAACTGACACAGACGTGACTTCCACATGACATCAGAGCCTTTTTATTTCATATTTTCAAAGTCATGGGCTGCAGGACGAGCACAGCGCTATATAAGGAAGTGAACATTCAACAAACCGACCAGTGTTTGTAGTCCCAGTGTTTTCTTATCACCTGCTTGGCTGCCACACAGTGCAAGTGGCAGGTCAGCAGTGGAGGAATTATGCTTCACATAACAGTTTGGCAGATTTGTGCAGGGGAGGGCGTTCACACCGCAGGACTTCAGCCCTGATTAACCAGTGGCTTAGATTTTTGAGTTTGTTCGTTAGCGGAATGGATGTTATATTGCTTACATTTCGAAAGAGACAAAAGGACTTCAGCAGCATGCACATGCCCAGTGTGTGTGAATAGTCAAAGGATAGTCACATATGCCGTTTTTCCACCGACAGTACCAGCTCGCCTCGGCTTAGCGTGGCTCTGCTTGGTTTGGTTTCAGACGCGTTGCGTTTCCATCTAGAATTAGTATCTCTTCAACGTGGGCGGGTCGTCATCAGACGTGGGCGGGTCGTCTTCAACGTGGGCGGGTCGTCTTCAACGTGGGCGGGTCGTCATCATCGTGGGCGGGTCGTCATCGACGTGGACAGGTCGTCATCAACGTGGGCGGGTCGTCTTCAACGTGGGCGGGTCGTCATCAGTGACGTACTTATCCACGCGACACATAAACAGGGCTAGCTGTGGGCGACGCAAAAGATGTCCACCTTTTCATTTCCTGTCGCACCATCGAGCTCGTTCTGGATGCGTCTTCAGCGACAACACTCAGGAGCGTCTCCACCTCTGCCACGGTCCACGCCGTGTTCCTGCGCGTTGTTCCTTCCATGTAATCGCTATGTTGACTGAACGCAGATGCTAGTTTTTAAAGGTAGCGGGTGTCAGGCTCGGACGTCGCACTCGTCATGAGTCATCAAGTGGCGTCGCTCTCTGTCCAATCAGTGGCCGGCTGCCAGCTTACGTCACACAGAAGTATCAGCTCAGCTCGGTTGGAACTTATACGGAGGTGATACTAAAAAAGCACCACTTTAGCAGGTACCAGGTACCAGATTTCAGTAATGGGAACGCAAAAAAGGCGAGCTAAGTCGAGGCGAGGCGAGCTGGTACTGTCGGTGGAAAAACGGCAGTACATGCGGTGTGTTAGTGTGGATGGAGATTGAAACATTTTTAAAACGCTCGTCTGGACGGAGGTCGTTTTTTTAAAATCCCTGTGTGGACTAGTCCTCAGTACCTGTTTAAGTCGCCGATGGTTCCGGGAGACATGAACGAGCTGCATCCAATGAGAGCAGACATCTCCTTCTGTCATCGGTCTCATCATTCATCTATTTGTATGGAGTGGGCACAATAATAGCCAGTAGTTTCTATCAGAATACATACACACAAACTGTTCGGTATCGTGTCACCCTTGCTGAATCACAGTACGAGCAGACAGTTTCATGTTTTTGCACAAACAGCTTGGACCACGTCATTCCTGTGTCACGTCTTGCATGTGTGATCTTGTAATGAGGGACACCGTGTCACTGATCAGTCATGTAGTGAGCAGAAGCCTCCAGATACAGGACAGACGCTTGTGCAGCGTGAACAGCACAGCGATCCGACAACTTTTAAGGCTGTATACTCTCACCAAGGCTTTAGAGGAGCTGACACACACACCTCCTGAATCACCACAACGCTTTGTACAGCCCGAAACAAGCCGATTGGTTGAGCCGGCATCCTGTCAGGCGGCAGGTTAAAAGATACTGTCATCTCTGCAGGTGTCCTGAGGGCGAACGCTACATCCAGCTCACTGGAATTCATCTTCTTTCCAGTGAAAAATACTTAAGCTCTCAGTAATTCTCACACCTCTTCAAACTGCTGTGGGATTATCTGGAAGTTAGCAAACACACAAACACTCAGTCACAAGTGGTTGGCAGTCAGCTGAATGCATGACTGCACATGCTCGAGGTATGACAGAAAACACCCACACAACAAAAGTCACAAACACGTAGTCACACACATTCGTATCATCATACAGAAGCAGCGCGTTTCTGAGGCAGAGCTGGTGATTATTATCCATCATCAGTTATCTTTTTGATCTGCGGTTCATCCGGTAACGCCACTCCGAGCTTCAAGTTGTGTGTTCAGAGTGTGTGTTATTGTCGAAATAGGCCATGAAAACATAACTTATGTTTATAATGATCAATGATGATAATCAGAACGCTAATTCAGTCATTGTACATTCAATAATTTTGGGTTTAGTCAGACAAAACCAGCACTTTGAAGCCATTTTTCACAATTTTCTTACGTTGATGTGTCATAAAAACGTAAATGTTAGTTGCCTTTCTTGCTGACTGACTGACTGACTGAAAGAATCACCAGCTCATTGGCTGAATGACTAAATAAGGTCTTTCTTGAGTCGGTCAGGACAAAAGTCAACGGGGGAGCGTTCTCACTTTCCCGAGATGTCAAGCCAGTCTTTCCTCCGTCTCTCTTCTCTCTGTCGGTCAGTGGAGCAAGTCAGGATTATCAAGGCAGGATTAGAAACTGAAGGCAGGTGACTACACTCACAAAGAGACTATAAGTAACCGTATACCTGGTCATGCTGTCTGGTTGACTGGGCAGATTGGGTGACAGCTCCGTATATCTTCTATACATGGAGAGCTCCGGCTCTGTGAATAGAGTTTACTGTGTCAGTGCCAGCGGAGCACGGAGATGGTTTCCACTCATCTTCTTAGGCTGATACTGAAGCGGTTTATGAAGAAAATACAATTTACCACGACCAGCACAGATAAAAGCATCCAACTGTTTCCTTTTGAGAGCTTTTTGTTCAATAAATATTTGGTATTTTAGCTTTAAAAAACACGATTGGTCAGATTTGTCATCAATTCATCTTGTGCAAGTCTAATTGCCTATCCTCTTTAGCAGCACACAAAACTAATCTTTAATTCTCTATTTTTATATTACATAGAATATTAGCACTAGAACTTCGACTCACAATTGTTGTCAATTATTCTTATCTGAATAATAAAGGAATTGTTTTGTCAATAAGATGTCAATAATTATGAAAAGTGCTCAACACAACCTCCCAGAGCTCAAAGTGACGTCTTAAGATTGCTTATTCTGTTCAGCCGACAGTCCAAACGGCCAAAGAGTCTTCTTTTACGATCATAAATGACAAATAAAGCAGCAGGTATATACATTTAAGGAACTGAAACCAGCTAATGTTTGACAATTTTGCTTGAAAATTGATTGGAACAATTAATTGGTTATCAAAGTAGTATGCAATTTATTTTCTTTCAATCAAATCATCGACTTGTTGCGGCTGTAAACGGCATATAGTTTGAATATGAATACAGGCCATGAAGAAATGAACCAAATGTGTGCAGGAATGACTGTTTTTGTTGGAATCGATTATTTGGTGGATTTGATTCCTCGAACGATCAAAAAGCGAGTGGTGTGTGTGTTGTCTTTGACTCATATTACAGAATTATGACCAAGATATAAGTGCTGAGCGGGACATTTTACTGTTGAAACACTGTTCTGGTTTTACCTCATCTTGGCTTTTCCATACCACAGTTTCTTGTTTTTTATTGACCAATATCTACGTCATAACTGAAATCTCCCTGATGGCCTAATGCAAATGTATTAGTCAGGCTCTGATATTAATTGAGCCTCTTTTCAAACAATCGTCTTGACGTTTGACTCGGGCTTCCGTCTCAGAGTCGATGACCCTGAGTCGAACCTGACTTTGTCAGTCCTCACAGTTCAAAGACCCGAGTGGTTCGCTCAGACTAACTCTGCATTCCAGTCAGTCGATAGTTGAAATTTACAACTTCCTACCTCTAAATGTTCCAGGTGTACGACCTCAACCTTTGGGAACAGTCGAACTGTCAGCAGTGCTGCCTCCTTACATGAAATAGAGGAGGGAAATCCAGCATGATTTATCAGATGCTATTATTAATTTCAGTTCAAGCCTGTGAATATTCTCATTCATCCAGGTCATAGTTATCTAGTCTCAGCCTAGTCAAGCGAGCAGGAACTGATGAAGCCTCTTGGATGAGAGGTGAAACGTCTTCAAAGACAAAAACCAAATCCAGTTGCGTTCGATTCAATTTCCTTGAGAAAATTTCAGTTCAAGTAACTTTTATACTTGGAAATGTATCAAATATTTCCGTTACTTGCCTCATACAAATACTTAAGTCTACTTACACAACCTACCACTCTCATCAGGAGTGCTGCCATTGTTGAGGGACGTCTGACAACTTCCTCTTCATAAAGTTGGGGAAGATTGATTTGCACGAGTTTACAAGAAGGAAAGCCGACTTTGAGTGGCGTTCCATTGTACCTTTTCTAGTGGGAGGTTGGAAAGTCTCTGAGTTTTACTTGTCTGGAACACAGCGTATCATTTAATTCATTACGTTGTTCAGTCGCTACCTTTATGATATTTCCATCTTCGGAGAACAGACGGCTGCTTTGTTGGCAGCTGTCAGGGAACCGTCTGAACACCATCAGTGACCCTTGTGGTTCCCAAGACCCTAATTTAGTAACCGCTGCTCTAAAGCTCTCAGTATCGAGCTTCAGCTGACCCTCGTAGTCTGTCTGTGGGGTTTTCAGCCCCGCTGCTGCAGAACCGCCGCTGGAATATTTTGTCTGCGACTGACTGTGACATTCCTGGCAGTCACAACAAATCCTGACAGAATTTAAAGTTTAGGCGAGAAGTGGCGAGGGAACAAGAGGGGCCTTCCAAGAGCTGCACCGACTGAAATACAAGCAGCAGAGAGGGTTTTGGAGCTTGCCTTCATAGTTTGTAGTCTGATACTCCCGTACAGGCTGACCTTCAGCGACGGCTCAAGTATAATAAACTTAATTTCTTAGATAACCAACATCACATGAAGGAAGTCAAGAGTCGGAGCTACAGTGCTGTTATTATGCTCCTTTGAACCGTCTGTAAGGGTGTAATTGTACACAACACTCGGTTGTTCGGTGTGTATCTTGGTTTTAAGGTCATGGTTTGGTATGTTTTCTGTGCAACAGGGAAAACAAAAGAAAAGCAGCTCTTTGTTGTTTATTTTTAGCAATGTCAGCACTAAATGGTGGCTCAGTGGTCATCATTGCATCCACCAAGGAGGTTATTTTTTCGCCAGTGTCCGTTTGTTGGTTTGTTGGTTGGTTTGTCAGCAGGATAATACAAAAACTACTAAACGGGATTTCCATGTAATTTGGACGGAGGATGTGTCTCTGCTCAGAATAGAGCCCAGTAGCTTTTGGTGTGGATCCGGGTGAAGGGACGGATCCAAGGACTTTTTCTTTTCCTTTCTTTGACATTTGTATTAAATTCTCAGGGAAAAATGAGTGAATCTTTGAAATGTCTGGTATCTGAGTAATTGTATTTGGATCGATTAACTGCATAATCAATGCCCCTGTGTCTGGAAATCATAATGCTCTTACACGATCCATCTGAAGGACGTGGCGGACACCTGACCTGTTTACACTTTCGAACTTATGCACATGTGAGAATGTAAACCTAAGTGTGTTAGTGCTAATTGGACAGTAATGATTTGATTACTGAATGACTGGACGTTCTGTACTGAATGTTTCAGGACAGACGCATGTACCGCTTCACCCTCTGATCATATAAAGACTTAGCAGACAAATTTTTTTACGTAAATATGATAAAATGCCAGCGGGAGAGCACGAGAGGTACAAGAGATTTGACTCTGGGCAGATTTACACATGACACAATTTTCCACGCATGGATTTTGCGGAAGATTAATACGGTGAAAAAGCCCCTTGCATGAGATGAGGTTTTGTAAAGATTACCTCAATACAACACACTCTATATTATTACATCTCGAAGTGATTTACCGCCTGAAATGTACCATCATTCACCCTATACCAGCGGTTCAATATCCACTCATGATGTCAGCTCTAGAAACATTACGCTCGGCTCGGTCTACCCTTAATGTGCTTCATCTTAAATTTTACTTTGGGGCTTATGTTCCTTTTTTTCCTCTAAATCCGAATATAAATTTTGTCCCGGCTAAAAACCCATTTCGTCTCTGCAGGGATCAGTAAAGTTTTTGGAGTGTAACCCATTTCTATCAATTTCCTTCCTCTTCCATTTATCCTCCTTGTTTACCAGCCGGTCACCTGCAGTATTTCATCACGTCGTGTTAAGTCCCTGCAGCTAGTAAACCTGTCAGCCCCACGCCGTGTGCATGCCTGGCTAGCTGTGAAGCGGGGGCAGGCTAACAGCTTTAGCGGTGTGGAGCTAAGAGGCTAATGGTGTGGTGTTAGGGGTTAAATCGGTATTATCCCCTCTGTGGTGGACCAGCAGACACAGAGGACAGACAGGGTGACTGGGTTCGGAAAAATGAAGAGAGAGAGAAAGTGGGACTGGGCTCTCTGCTCCGACAGGGCTTTCCTGCATGTTTAATTGAATAACCAGAGCAGCACACCAGCAGCTGTTGGTCACAGATGTAACCCAAGGTCAGAGCCGGCAGCACCGACCGGCCGGCCTTAGATTACATAATCAATCAGCTGCTGTTACAAAATGCAGAAACCGTTTTTTAGCCCCTAAAGGAAGAGTTCAGCACCGGCAGGCGAAAGGAACAGAAATATATTGTCCTTTATATTTCAGTAATGTTTTTGCTTTATTGTTGATATGAGCAAGGTCATTTTTTGTACGTGATTTAATAACAGAGGACAAACATTCTTAATTTCATTTTAGTTTGTTTTCATTAGAGCTGCAACAGATTATTATTTTCACTGTTGCTCAATTATTAAATCAATTGTTTGTCAGAAAATGTCGATCAGAGTTTCCCAAAGCCTGAGATGACGTCCTCAGGTGTCTTGTTGTCAAAGAGGAGTAAAGAAAAAACAAATATTCACATTTAAGAAGCTGGAATGAGAGAATTTGGATGTTTTTCCTTAAATCTTTCACACTTAAATCGGTTAATCGATCATCAAAAGAGTAACTGATTATTTTAATCGTTGACAACCAATAGATTAATTGATGAATGGTTGCAGTTTAAGTTTCTGTTGAAGTTTGAAAGATATTACTGGAATTTCACAAAGTAAAAACTCAAAAACTATTAATTGATCGCTCACTTGACAAACAATTTAAATCATTTGTCATTTTCAAGCATAACTGCTGCATATTACTTAGTTCCAGTTTCTCAATTGTGATGTTTTGGTTCTTCTTTTTGAATTTCTCGTGTTTCTGTAAAAAACGTGTGCGTAAAAGTTGGCACCAAAACAAATTAAGTTCATTCTGCTGAGGGGTTTGAACAGGATTTGGGGCTCAGTGGTGATAAAACTGCACGTCGAGATGAGCTCAGCGTAAAAGTTGAAGTTTCATGAAGAGTCAATCACAGCTGCATGACTGAGGCTTCAGTTTGCTTATATTTGGCTCTGCCTCTCTGTTTGTTTCTATATGTTTGCGGTCGGCCTGCGGGCCCGGGGCCTCGGCCTCGTGTGTGACCCCCGAAGCCAAAAATAACACAAGTCAGTCAGCTGTTGAAAGGTTTTACGCCGCTCACAGCTGTTGCTGTTGTTGCTCCGAATGAAAACTGTGAAAGGAGCGTTTCATTCAGTGGTGATAAAGAGTACACATGGAGCTGCGGATATTAATCGATGAGTCAACAATAATTTCTGTGTTGACCGGTAACACTGACCTTTGACCCCCGAGGATAATCTCTCCTGAACTGAATCAACACTCATTAAACTCATCCTTCATTCTTTTTTTAATCAACAGTCTCTATTTCTTTCTTTCTCTCTCCTTTTCATTCTACCTCCACTTCCCTCCTGTCGTCTCTTTATGTCCTCATATGTTTTCGCTCTTGTGCATTTCGCACCTCGAGGCTCTTTTTGCAATTCTTATTTTCACTTGGATCCGACTGGATGTAATTCAGTTCAGAGCATTAATCCCAGGTTACATCACTCTGTTACGATGGTAGAGGGCTCTGTGGTCGATGGCTGGCAGCCATTAGTTCTGTCTCTCCATTAGGATCATTAGATATTGATATAAAATACATACTGTCAAACCTTTTGTTTAATATCTCTGTCTACTCTGTGAGTTTTAACGTCACTGATGTTTTCTGTGTGTTCCTGCAGGCCAGTTATCCCACATGGGAGGACTTTGTAACCAAAGGAGCCAAGCTACAATCACAGCTCAGGTAAAACACACATTCACACACACACACAAACACACGCATATAAGTTTAAACTCATATAATATTGTTTTCTCTGACCACACCGGCCATCAGATCATACAGCATCTGTCAGCTCGAGCTGTACAGCTGCCCCAGACTGAACCTCTCTAAAAACCTACATGCCAAGTCTCTTCCCTTTATGTTTTAGTGTATTTGGTCACCATCAGTCATACTAAAACTCCAGAGCCAAAGAAATACAAGGTGTGCATCCTGGTCATAGTTTAGTACAACGCTCAGAGACATGTGAGAAGGAAGCTAGTCTCACACATGGGGGAGGTTAGAGGTGTACAACAGTACCTGGCTGCAATTTTCATAGGAGCATATGTAGTCAGAATGTAACCTACATGTGAACAGTTTGACTCACATATTAACATCTAGCTATTTGTACTCATATATAATAATAATTATAATAATCTTTATTATTCTAGCACCTTTTTTAACAAGATCACAAGGTGCTTGTACATTGAATTAAAATACAATTTTGTACAGAAAAGTGAAAATGCGACATGCAAATTCCCAACATCAAAGCCAGTAATATTAAAAAGGCAAAACCAGGACGATAACAGGAAATGTTTAAAAATGAGCACTAAGACTGGAAAAGAGAAGGAAATGTATTTAAACCAGAATCGGCTATGGAATGATTGAAAAAAGAGCGTTTTTAAAAGAGAATTAAAAGTCCTCGGGCAGGCTCCGCCAGAGTCTGCAGGGCTTTTACAGCAAATGTCAAGATGTCAAATATGGTCTGAAAAATCAAAAGTTTGGATATTTAAGTCTGAGAAGGTGTGAAACTTTGAAATTGAAATGTGGAGCTCCTGTCAGTAATAAAATCCTCACAGTGTGTCTTGTGCTCGACAGCTCTGTCGTTCAAAGCGCTGATCGCCCTGGAAGGCAAAAGTAGAACCGATTTCAGAGTGTCGTTCACTTAACAGCACTGTGGGAAACACTTTCTTTGACGTCGTCACTCGATCGTCAGTCAGATTTTTGTCTGATCTGAATCTCAGTTTGTACGTTTTATCCTGTATTTTTAAAGCTCTCACTGTTAAAATAGCTTTACTGCTGATGAGAAGTCTGGCTCCAAAACAAAAACAACGTTCTCATGTCAAGTCGCTCCTGGTTATTGTCCTGCACTCTCTCTGTACTGTACATGAACGCTGCATGTGCTCTGCCTCTCTCCGTCACATGCACACTGACCCAGCAGCCGGCTCAGTGTAATGACAGTATAATGGCTGCGTCTCCCAGTAGGCCAGTTTACTCTGATAAGCATCGCCCTGCCTGCTGCACACAGTCACAGTCCATTAGCCCTGCCCGTCAGCCAGCTGCATGCACGCACACACACACACACACACACACACACACACACACACGAATGCAAGCACAAATAGGACATCCACCCTGTTCAAAGTGCTCTTACGTTTAATGCCACTCAAAAGATTTGCTGTGGATAATTTGCACACATAAAGCTTCAATCCAGACTCCACGATGTGTCTGTTTATTGGACCGCCATCAAAATCAAATGACCTTTGAAATGTAAAACATAAAAAAGACACGCTGGGAATTGTTTGCATCTAAACGGTTCGATTTAGTGCACATCATCAGGATTAATAGGTCCTCATTAAACCAAACCTTCACTAGAGAATATTACACAGTTTAATGAAGTTTTTGTGCAGGAAATGTTTAGTGGCTGTGGCTAAGAATAGAGCAGGACTTCATATGATTCACGTGAGTTAACCTGTAGAGAAATGTAAAGGCTTCAGACAGAAACACATCTGCAACAATAGATGTGGATGGATGGAGGCGTTTTTAGTGCAGAAGGTTGCAGCGACACTCTCCTGCAGGACTCACAAATGCGGTTATTGTGTTTCTTATCGACATCCTGGGATAAATTAGATATATGAAAGGGACTGTTAGTAGAAGGTCTAACTATCCATGTAAATGCTTTTCCTTCCACTAAACACTCAAACAAATACAGATTCAGTTGGACTCTTTGGACAGATGTTGTGCATGAAGACGCTAAATATTTGTAATCAGTTGCCCGACCCTGTTGTTTTGATTGTTTTTGTTGAAAACTTACACTATATATAATATATAACCTACTGAAAGAATAATAATAATAACAAAATAGATGGAATGAAATAAAGATAACCTGCTGTGGTGAAAAGAAGCAGATATAACATTTTATAGTTATATACAGTCTGTATTCATTCATATGACTATTTATTGTATGATATTTATCATTCATTCCATTATGAGCACATTTGGTCTCCATAGTTGAGTAGTTGGATACATGAACTTCATTGAAACATCAGTATTATTTGGAATGAAAATGTATGATATGGATTTTTTTCAGCTGATATCAATAATAATCACCTGCTTCTCATGGTCGATACCGAAATAACAGATAATTTCACAGTTTGTATATTGAAAATAAGATTCTAACCTGTAGATTATGCACACCTGAGGATAAAATAGGCTGAAATGTAGTGAAAAAAAGAGATAAATGATTTAATATTCAAACGCTCTGTAAAGATTTGTGGCGTTAAACCTCGCAGACCTTTTTTCTGATCTTTGAACTCGAATTGCAAATTGCAATCGTGATGTCATCCTCTTCTTATTGACTCATTACAAACATTATCATTAAACATTAAAGACGCACACAGCCTCCTCTGCATCAGAGTGTGTTTGTTAATAGAATAATGGTGTAGTGAAACTCTGACATTGAGGCAGCGTCAGCCTGAACGGTAACGCAGCGTGCAGCAGCTGAGGACAGACGAACCGGAGCTTCTGTCGGGCTCCACTGGGGTTTCTAGTGTCTAGTTGAGGAATGTGGGACTCTGAGTTTTCCCTCAGCGTCACCAGAGTGTTCAGGCAGCTGGGGATCATGAGACGGCAGATCAAACACGTCTGAGCACACGTGAGGCCGCTGGAGTGAGTTTTAATTCTGTGTTTCTGGAGTTCACGTCGCCTTTTCACACCGATGTTACAAACACGGCAGGTTTGTTGCATCGTTGCTGCTGTTGGCTTATTATTTTCACTGTCAAGTAATCTGTATATGTATTTTTTGCTCAATTATTAAATCAATTGTTTGTTTGGTCCCAGAGTTTCCCAAAGCCTGAGATGATGTCCTCAGATTGTCTAAGCTGGAACGAGAGAATTAGGATGTTTTTCCTTAAATCTTTCACACTTAAATCGGTTAATCGATCATCAAAAGAGTAACTGATTACTTTAATCGTTGACAACCAATAGATTAATTGATGAACGGTTGCAGTTTACGTTTCTGTTAAAGTTTGAAACATATTACTGGAATTTCACAAAGTAAAAACTCAAAAACTGTTAATTAATCGCTCACTTGACAAACAATTTAAATCATTTGTCATTTTCAAGCATAACTGCTGCATATTACTTAGTTCCAGTTTCTCAATTGTGATGTTTTGGTTCTTCTTTTTGAATTTCTCGTGTTTCCATTAGTTTTTTTTATTGTCTAGATTAAAAACGTGTGTGTAAAAGTTGTTCTTCATCACATTCAGTGCAAATGATGTGTGGATGAAAGTGTGTGTGTGTGTGTGTGTGTGTGTGTGTGTTCTAATGTGAAAGAGAATTTGCTCTGAGGTCAGACAGACACACACTCGCACACAGAGACACACAAACTATTGACAGCAGTGTCATCTGATCTTCTTAGTTAGGTTTGCAGGGGTAATGGCTGGGTGCGTGTGTGTGTGTGTGTGTGCATGCACAGCTATAGACACACAGACCTGGCTGGTAATGGAGCGCACACACAGACAATAGGTCCATTGATGATGATGATGATGTGTGTGTCAGAAGGTCTCCGGTTGCTCTCCCCACACTGGCCTGTGAGGAAGTCTGGCCTCTCATGTGGCTCCAAAATAAAAGTCTTTTCTTTTCCCTCTTTAAAACCGAGGCAGAGTTTGTATGAGCTGCGTCTCCTGCAGCAGCCTGTCGTCCACCATCTGCTGTGTTCCTGTGATTTGAACCAGGGAAAACATTATTTTCGTACTTTTGTTTTGGCTCACACTCGCAGTTATAAAAAACCTGATGACTCACATGGTCACCTGCCATCAGTCCTGCAGGACGGAGCTGACAAATCTAATCATTTCTGTTAATATCTGTTTTTCATTGTGTTTTTTCTCTCTGGTGTTAATACCAGTTGATTATAGGGATGTTTGGTTCTTATCTTTCTTTCCACTGTTGTCTCCTAATTTGTAATTTCCAGTTTCATCTGCTACTTCATGTCTTCATAGGAACGAATCCAAACTGGAAATCCTAGTCAAAGACAACATGCGTAGATTAAGTTTCCAAGAGCTGTAACCCGATCTGAAAGGCAGCTGAGAAAAAGACACCAATCCCTCAACGGCTTCCAACCAGTGAACACATTTAGTGATGTTTGATGAAAATTTGGCCCAAAGATCAAAGAGGTTCTAAGGAAACTTGACAAATGACTTTGTTCAGTAAAAAAAGACTTCCTGTTCTGAGTGTGGTTACTGTGAGCATTCAGCAACAACTATTGAAATAAACCACAGTTTCCTTGAGGTCTCTTGGATGTTCAGGACGAATTTCAACCCAATCCAGTGAAAAATAAGCGATTTACAAAAAAAAAAAAGCATTTGGAGTAGAGCAACAGTTTCAAAATGATTTTTATTTCAAGAAAAACTGGGAAAAGTTCTGGTTTTTGGGTGACTTGGCATTAAATTACCCTGATGCGTATTAGTCTAGACTGAAACCTCTGTGTTCATATTCAATCTACAAGGATCATTACCAGTGGATGCAGACTGAAAATGCCTACAGACAATACTGAACAGACCCACAACCAGTTGGAGCAATAAAACGTGATGTAGCATCAGTGACATTGGCCGGTTTGGGCGATGTTTGGTCTTTTTTTAAACAGGAAAAAAATGGCAGCTTTGTTAAAATCCTCTTTCATATCACAGCTAAATAAACTAAAATGTGTTTGTGTAAACATTTGAGGCGGGAAATTGGCAGTGCAGGACTGGATTCAGTTGGATAAACCTAAAACCAATCATTCGAGATGTGACATGTTTCACTGCTCCGTCTGTCATCGGCCAATCACAACCAACTATCTACATGTGACAGGTTTAATATGGTCTCACACCTGGTCACAGGTCTGTCTGAATGCAAGCGTGGCTGAAACACGAGCTCAGATTTGTCCGGTTCGTAAACTAGCAAGAAAAAGCAATTTTTCCATAAGTAGTCACCTTCCTAGTGTTTGACTGCAAGAAAAACACATCACAGCTGCTAAACTGACTGCAGATTTCTGTCGTATGTTCAACAACCGCTTTAACCGAAATATTATACTGTATGGCAACAAGTCATCATCCACTCCAGGGAGGCTCAGACACATTTGGGTGGCGGTGCACAATTTGCTCTGAATTACAGCCCTTTGGTCCTGAGAGATAAAGTCATAAAGTCTTCAGTAGCCTATTTAGTTACATAATTACTGTTGAGTTTCTTTGCCAGTCAGTCATCATGGTTTGGTACCAAATGTTCTGCTGCCTGGTGCCAGTCTGCTGCTCATGAACGCTGAAGTGTCAACTCATTTGAGCATTTTGTTCTCCGTTTTTCATGTCTGATGTGTTTGTGTCGGCTGCTTTCTGATCTCTAAGTGAGTGTCGCTGCTCTGCCTGTCGCACAAACATGGAGACTGACTTTGTTGTTGAATGTAGTGTTTAATCTGTTCGGTTAAATTCACGTTTGCTGTTTGTCTGTGACTCAGGACGACCATCGTGGTGACCGGAGCCTTCCTCGATGCGTTTCAGAAGGTGGCAGACATGGCGACCGGGACCAGAGGTAAACAACCACACACACACACACACACACACACACACACACACACACACACACATACACCAAAATACATATGAACAGACAGAAACACAGTGTGATACAGACACATGCAGTCAGATTGAGTTCTTGGCTGTCGGACAGAAGAACTCAAGAGGAAAATCATTCTGGGATCAGCTTCAGCTTTGTGTGTGTGTGTGTGTGTGTGTGTGTTTGTGTGTATGTGTGAGATCATAGAAGAGAGCCAAGGGACCTGTTCTCCCTCTTCTTCGGCCTGTTCTTTCCTTCCTTTTACAGTTTGATCTTTCGCTGTGTCTCTTTTTTCATTATAAATAGTGAGGTCATGAGGGAGCTAATTAGCTTCACTGTGGACCTGGCTCTGTGTGTGTGTGTGTGTGTGTGTGTGTGTGCACAAGATAATATAATGTATAAACCATTAAGGTTTGTGCTACTGGAGAATAAAATTGCTCAGGAAAATTGCCCCAGCCAGTTTTCACTAAGCTACAGTACATCTTTCTTTTTCTTTTCTTTCCTCGTCTGCTTTTTTTTTCCCGTGCTGTCGAGCGAACTCACTCCGTCGTGTCTGTTCATGGGCCTTTCTTTCTTTTAAGTTTTTCCTTTTGATCTCCCCGTCTCTCTCTCTCTCTCTCTCTCTCTCTCTCTCTCTCTCTCTCTCTCTCTCTCTCTCTCTCTCTCTCTCTCTCTCTCTCTCTCTCTCTCTCTCTCTCTCTCTCTCTCTCTCTCTCTCTCTCTCTCTCTCTCATGTGCAGCTGTCTTGTTTCACCCTGGATAAGGTTACACACAGTCACACATGTACAATCTAAACTGCAGGGAGGTCTCGGTTCTTCAGTGTTGAAGGATTAGTCCAATATTGTGGGAAACACTCTTGTTTGCTTTTGTATTCAGAATTAGATACAACAATCAGTTTCACCACATCAGTTTGTCAAACGTAGAGTTAAACCTCATGGCCACGTTAAAGCATTGTGCTCTGATTGAGCTCCTCTAACGTTGTTGGACAGTTGAAACAAGAGAGATGAACATTGATACGGCAGAATCACAGATATTGTCCTTTTTATTCCATACAGTACGTTCCACCTGGCTTCTTTATTACCCACAATGCAACTTGACCATTGATAACTTACACTGCACTCTATTTAAGATGCATGTTCTCTCATTCAGTGTAGTTTTGTGTGGGTGAACAGTTTGTATCTTCTGAAGCGTACCACTCAACACACATCACCTCACGCTGAGAGCCTCCTGGCTAGTTGGAGTCACGTAACTGAGGTAACTCATGCAAAGGTTAACTAATTAAAAAAAAAAAGTCATGTTTAGCAAAGTCAAACTTTGTACCAACACTTGATGTTAAGAGCCGCAACAAAAGACAATTGAGCAATTTGTTTTTTTGAAAAAAAAATATTGTTGCCAACTGTTGATGATTAATCATTTTGGTATATTCCCTTTTTTAGTTCCTTAAATGTGAGAATTGGCTGCTCTTCTTTATCCTTTATGACAGTAAATGAGGAGTCTTTGGTTTCTGGATTGTTGGTTGGACAAAAACATTTTTAAAAATGGATTTGCAGCTGATTTGGCCTCGAGCAGAGGATACAGAGCGCTGGTAACTTCTACACTTGTGGCAGTTTATCAGATTTCACAAAACTCACTTGTTTTCTACGTTTGCAGTTTGCTCCCCAGCAGTCTGGGCGGACTTGGATGCCTGTATACTGCCTGGCTGCTGCGTTACCGAGCTGCTGCGGCTCACTCGCGTGTTTGTGTTCACATAGGCCGCCTGGCAGGGAGGGTAAAGTGAAAATGAAAGAAAGTGCACTGTTGTGTGTCTGTGACATGATCTACAGATACAAACATTAAAACTGTAGTGAAATGCTTGTATGATGTCCATATGACTGTCGAGAGGTCGTTTCAGTTCAGTTTTTTTCTTAAAGAACAGGGTGTGTTGTGGTAGAAACAGGCGAGACTCCGAATCTCTAGATGACGCGACGCTTGACACGCGTGAGAGAAGCAGGTCTCAGGCATCCAGTGTGAACGGTCTAACCTGTTAACATGGAAGCCAAAATGAAAAGCGAGACGTAACGCCACGTAGCCGTGCTGCACACACACACACACACACACACACACACACACACACACACACACACACACACACACACACACACACACACACACACACACACACACACATCCAGTGTGCCAGTCTGTAGGTCCTGTGTCCAGACTTTGATGTGAAAAAAATCGCTTATCTGCTGCAACAGCCAGATTTCTGAACCCGGCTGCAGGGATTTGATTCTGTCCAGCCACAAGAGCATTAACAAGGTCGAACACTGGTGTTGGGAGACGAGGTCCAGCTCACACTCCAGATGTTCCACACTGAACTTGGAAGACCTTTTCTTTGTGGATCTGGAATTGTGCACTGGTTGTTTGTGATGCTGAAACAAGAGCACATCTTCCCTAAACTGTTGTGTGAGATACCTCTGGATACAGCACAGAGAGATCTTCCCTTCATCTAAACCTGCAGGTTATATGTGTGGACAGGGGTGTGTTCATCGTGTCGACAGTGATTATAAACCCACGTGGATCAGTTTTATTGAAGGCCCTCTCAGACGTCTTCTCTCCTGTGATCGAGCATCAGCAGACTGCAGGCTGTGTAAACCCATGTAGGAATCGGACAGGGACTGCCAGTGTGTTCAGAGCTGCAGTGCCCTTCTGTCGGGGCTTTGTTGAGACAGTCAGCTGCTGGTGTGATTATGTAACGCAGAAGTCGGGTTGGTATTTAAAGGAAATCCAGAAACATGTGGGTGTGTACGTGTGGGAGGTAAATCACAGCCGCTCCCTCCGTGGAAGCCTCTGCAGACGAGCTCTGTCATGTTTGCTTATCATTAAAAAAAAAGGGCAGCAAATGATAAGAAAGGAAACATAAACGGGGCAGATTTAGCTGGTTTGAGGCTGTACAGGACAGACTGTATTTAACCGACTGGGCTGTTATTTATCTGCAGTGGTTACTGTCGAACGAGCAGCTTCAGGCGGCTGCAGATCACATTCTGGAACACATGACATCACCTGAAGCATAAGTACAGCGTGGACACCCCGACATCATAAGGTATCATCAGGCATCTCGCGTCACAAGACATACAGTATAGTTAAACACCAGGAGGAGAAAGTTTCCACACTGTACAGCCACACACACACACACACAGCAGGCAGCAGCTACAGCATGTGATTATCTCTGGTAAACATGCTCGGACACTCGTTCATGCCTATATAATATGTACCTGCAGGTAAGGTTTGCTTAAACCTACAAAACCCTGTGGAAGTCATTCTCATTAATTTCAGGAACAGGAAGTTAACAGGCTCAAAGTCTGCAGCCAATAGGTTATTTTTTTTACTGTCAAGGTGTCAAACCGGCACTTCAGCCTGCTGTGGATGTGCCTCATTAAACCATTAAACTCATCCAACTGGTGTTTATGTTGTCACCGAGGGGCTGTCTGCACAATACGCACCAACAAATGCATTAATTTGTCAGCTCTTCTGTTCAGAGACCTGAAGTAGTTCAGCCTAATGACCACGTGTGCGTCTGTTGTCCATGTCGGTGATTTAACGGTAGAAAACCAGTGTGATTATTTTGGTTCAGCGCTGCTCGGTCTCGCTCTTGACCTGGTTTGGCCCCGTTCGGCCCTCGTCTGGTTTAGCCCTGCTTGGCTCTGCAGCGTGTTGCCATCTGTTAGCAGTTAGCTCAGTGTAAAGCTAATGCAGACTACACACACTGCATGTTGACCAAGCACATTCCAGCGTCCTGTGTGTTTGTGTGTGTGTGTGTTTAACAGCTGTCTCCTCCTCTATAGAAGCATATTGATGACAAAAGATCTGAGAGAGCACAAAAGAAGTCCATCTCAGTCTGCGAGTCAACATTTGAGCGTGCACAGGCACAGAGTTGTACTCGCAGACGTAGACTTGAGCGTGCGATCTCGATCTGCTGCCGGTTTCTGAGCCTGCGCTCTCAATTATCTCCAGCTGCTTTGGCAGCTTCTTAACACTCGCTATCATGGAAGATTTCCTTATTATCTGCAACAAGACATTTCCACATCCAGACGTTAGTCATGTCTTCAAGTCAGCAAAATATCGCTCCTCCACCATATGACCAGTTCAGGACAGCTTATGAGTTGCACATTTTATGTCTGTTTAGCCAACAACTTCAGTTATTGTGTTGGGTGTGGATCTGCACTGTGAGATTGAACCCTGTTTTAGCACGAAGCTGACACAGTCACTGTGATATTTGGCAAGCAACTACTTTTAAATTGATTTAACTCTCAAAATGACTCACGCTCAGTTGGTAGAGTGTGCGCCCCATGTACAGAGGCCTTGTCCTCACTGCAGCAGCCGGGGGTTAGAGTCCAATCTCCTAAACTGTCCTATCAATAAAGCCGTGAAACATGACAAAAAAACATACTTGGGGGTTGGGGGGGTGTTATCAGATCAGATTTGTGTCTGCAGACATCACCCGTCTATCTGCGTGGCTTCCTGTGGTAACGACTGAGGTGTCAGTAACTACACAGACTGCTCCAGTGCCAGCAGACTATTTATTTCAGCATCTGTTCACGGATGGTTGTTTTCTGTGTTGTTGTCCTCCAGACTGAGCTGGTACCGAGCCACTCCAATGCTCCCCGTCACTCTTAACCTTGTTGTTTGGTGTCAAGTCGCGAATGACACTTTGAAATCCGTCCAGAACGTCTAGACTGAGAAATCTGATTGGATTTATGTATTAAATCAACTCCAAATGTGGTTTGGATCCGGATTCTGAAGAATCTGCGAAAATTGTTTTGGGCTGGTATTCTAAAATGCCACCAAATTCTGCTGTGTCTCTATTTGGTGGTTAAAAATGGCCATTCTCCTGACTTTTATTTTGAAAGCCGAAGAAAGGGTCCAACAGGACGACCCTTCACTTCCAGGTCAAACTGAACAGGTGAGGCTCAGTGTGAGTTTGCATTCAGGGGGTTCAGACTGTGTTGATCAGAGTCCCAGGTGCTGCTCGGATCATCTGTTACGATCCCGTCCGTCCTCGTGCACAAATCAAACCTGTGCATCTGTACCTGAGCTTCCTTAGAGGTTAACCTGCAGATGGGGAAGTGTCTTTGTGTCTTCAGCCTGACAGCTCACTGTCAAAAAAAGGATTCAGCGACTGACTTCAAAGAGGACCGCGAGTTAGACACACACACACACACACACACTGTTACACTTGTCGACAAGCCCTGTCAACATGTAGAAACGCTTAATTGTTTCCTCCCCTTCAGCTCCTCTGTGTGTGTGTGTGTGTGTGTGTGTGTGTGTGTGTGTGTGTGTGTGTGTGTGTGTGTGTGTGTGTGTGTGTGTGTGTGTGTGTGTGTGTGTGTGTGTGTGTGTGTGTGTGTGTGTCAGAACCGGTCTGATGGGTCCGTGTGTAGGTTTTGTGGTTGGTTGCCATGGTAACACCCATGTTCTCATCTTTCTGTGATCTGGGAAGTGGAAAATGGCTGTTGCGTGTTTGAGGATTGTTTACCAGGACAGACAGACAGACTGCCAGCTGGGAGCCCGCTGCCTTGCTCAAAGGCACCTCAGTGGTTCTACACACCTGATGTGGGAGCGTATTTCACCGGTGGCCGACTTAACTGTAGTTTATCAGTGTGTGTGACTTGACAGAGCCCTCATGGTGTGTCTGTAAAGGTCTTTGTATTGATTGTCAATCGTGATTAAAACAGTAACTGCACAGGGAGAGAATTCTTTATTTTCTGAGCAGTCACCTGTGTCGCTGCACATCCATCCTCCCAAACCGAAAACAACCACACAGACACCTACGGCTGACCACGGAACATATATTCTAATTTATAAATATATATAATTAAATTGACAGACAACAACACACCTAACAAACAAGTAAACTGTTAACAGGACAGTTCAACTCCTGACTGTCTTGAGTTTTGTGTACAAACTGTATGTCACTGAATAAAAACACCCACACATGGCTGACATAACATTCGGTACTTGTGTGTGTTAAAGCCGTTGCACGACCTGGTCAGAACCAAAATGTGGACCGCTTGTGGCCATAATGTTCTGACAGAACTGTTCTTTTGTTCAGCTGGTCAGAAATGTGAGTCTGTGAGCTCCAACAGTGATGATATTTAGATCTGTAACACATTTTTTTGCAGAAGAATCATGATGTTGTTAGCTGTTAACAGAGCCACTAAATCTGAAATGAGTTTCTTCTGTAGTCACGGGTGACTTCAGACTGCGGCGATGACTCAAATAAGACACAATAAAGTGGAGAAGGGACGACATACTTGCTCTTATTGATCTTAATCCCATAACGGTCATTAATGACATCAACATTTCAGAACAATAGAAAGTTTCCCACGTGTCCTGGAAAACCTTGAAAATCTGGAAAACAGTTGACCAGTTTTAATCTAAAGATTCTACAACAGCTTCCCCAAAGGTCTTTGTGCTGACACTACTGAGGATCTGAGTGTTGGTGAAGAAATAAGTTTGTGATATGAATCAGGGTGGGACCGTTTATATGAAGAGGAAGAACTTTTAAATCAGTTCTAGTAGAAAGGGGAAGTTTTACACAACAGTGAAGGTTGCGTAAAACAGGAGTTATGTGATTTCTCATTTCATCTCTCGTTGAAAATCCTGGCAGCAACATTCTGACGAGTCTGCAGTAAAAGAGTTTTGCAACGGCAGCTTTTGGTCGGCCAGCGTATAAAACGTAACGGTTCTGTCTGTGGCAGTTAATGTGCTGTATCTATTGTTTGATCAGTTTTTCCAAGAATCAGATTTTACGCCCCCCTGCTGAGCCATCGATTGTCTGATATAGATCAACGAGATCGATCAGCGTGTCCCTGAATAGAAGCTGCGAGGCGTCAGTCTGTCTCTGCTTTCGCTGCCCGATGTGAGCTCTTTCCTCTCGGTGTGTGTTTGTGTGTCAAGCTCACATCAAATCAAATCACAAGACTTTATTATATTATATTTCAGTAAAACGGAGACGAGCGATCTGAACTGTCTGATAACAGCGATCACTTCTTCTAAATCGTCCTCTTTTCTTCTTCCTTTCTACACAAGTTGTTTTGATGATCGGACTTCTGTTCTCTTCTTCAGAATAAAAGCGCAGAAGTTGAACACATGATATTCAGACTCCTGAGTGTTGACTGTGTGTGTAACACTCAGAAACAGCTCGGTAATGTCTGTGGATATCTGCAGGCGTCGGCGCTAATGTTCAGGAGTGATGATAAAAACGGCATCGGAGCTAAAAGTTGGCATAAATCTCGTCACCATCAGCTGATTTTGAAAGCAGGTTCCTCTTGTCTCTTCTCTGGTGATTCCACATGACCGGTCTCCCCGGCAACGCGGGAACAGTTGACGTCTTTGGCATCATGGGGCTTTCGATGCACGCACGCAAACACACACACACACACACACACACACACACACACACAAATCACAAGACGTCTTACCGAGAGCTGACTCGATCTAACGGAGGTTTCTCGAGGTCGACTCTGTGCACGAGTTTGTTTTTTTGATTTCAGAGGTGAGGAGACAGTTTGCTCCGTCCCGACTGACTGGTCAACTGGTTGGTTGATCATTAACTGGGTCAATATAAAGAGGGCGTGGGTGGGTGAGTTTGGGGCTGTTGCTGTTTTGGACTTGTTGTCATGGTGACGAGTCTAGTTCTGATCCAAGATGGGAGTGTTATCAAGAGCTGTGTTCTAACCAGGAACGTTTTCCAGGGACCAGGAACGTTTGGAGGAACATTTCCACCACAGACTGAATCGAAATTGAGCTCCTGGGACATTACTTTACCACCCAAAGTACTTTCCAAAAGCACAGTTACTTTAAGGCGTGGGCCATCCCACCAAAAATAATATTTAATCAAAATTGCAATCCACAATAAAAGTTACGATCTTTTTTCTGAATTTTGAAATACCCTGCAGACCAGACTGTGATTTTCTCCGTTCACACCACTAAGGGTTATTGTTGTTTACATTACGGCATGTTCTGAAGTTTGGAAATGGAAGTAAGAGGACATTAAATACAGTCAATCTACACAATTTGCCTTGAGATAGATCATGTATACGTTCAAGAGCGATCACAGGAGAAAGCGTACACCAGATGGAAAGGACAATGCTCGTTGTTGTATAGTCACGTTAAAAAAAAAGACATGTTAAGACGGCAGTTGCTTGATGAGTGTTGTGAATATATAAGTGGGTAAAGACAAGTATTAGAACATGAAGAACAGTCTGATAAATACAGATTATAACATCACTTAAAGGGATATTCCGGTGTAAATTTAATCCATGGTCTAACACACCTTGACACCGAGTAAGACTCCCCCTCGAGAGGTCAAGTTAGCTGACCGCTAGCTTAGCTAGTTTTAGCAACCTCAGAAAATCCTCAGCTCAAGGATGAAAATGTCTGATTATTACTCCATTACTTCCGTTATTTTCCCTGTCAGCTCTCGATAATAAGAACTGAGCATTCCATGGAGTAATAATCAGACATTTTCATCCTTGAGCTGTGGAAATCTACTGCACTCGGTAATCGACTCGTCAGGGCTTCCCCACACAGGCAGGCTGCTGGAGGAGAGGGTGAGTTGTGCTGTGTTTTTAATACAAATCCAGCAAAGCTAGCAGATGTTTGATGCTTCGTACTGTGTGCTGGGACTGTACATGTACTGTTGCTGAAGTTTGCTGCTGTTCTCACCATTAATTGTGGCTTTTTGATGGCGGTTTCTAGTTGGAGACATAAGCTGCAGTGTATTGTTTTCGTGCGGTCTTTTCTGAGGTTGCTAAAACTAGCTAAGCTAGCGGTCAGCAAACTTGACCTCTCGAGGGGGAGTCTTACTCGGTGTCAAGGTGTGTTAGACCATGGATTAAACTTACACCGGAATATCCCTTTAACAATAAAGCGAAGAGTCACGTTACAGTAGTTCATTCGTATCGTTAGTTTCTTTGAGCGAAACCTCTGGACGCTTTGGGTTGAAATGCAGCTGTTAGTTTTTAAGAGAAGTTACTGGGCACAAATTCCACATTTCTTCAAACTGAACTGGTGGAGTTTGAGTGCAGCTGGATGTTTGTGAGGTCACAGTGTTTAACAGAAGCTCGTCTACCTGACGGTCACATTTAGAGCGTCAGGGAGCAGATTCAGAGAAGAAGAAATCCTTTGTGGAAATAACCTGAGAGCAGGGAAATCAACAGGAATTAATACACACACACACACACACACACACACACAGACTCCTCTGAAAGGGCCACATTATGAGCTGTGAGGAGGAGAGCGAAGCTGGAAAATCTGGGTTTAGTAGGAGGGTGAACAGTTCTCTCTCTGTCTCTCTGGCGTTGTGTCTTTGGAAAACGGAGGGAAATTATAAACGACTGGAGCAGCTTCTTATTTTCCTCTTCCTCTTTTTCCACACAGGAGTTTAAGACTTAAGATTTAAGTAGAGTCATTCAGACTTTGTATCAGTAGCATTTATTTCTTTTATACAACAGGTAACAGTCTGCTTTACAAACAAGACAACGTATGGAAATAATAATAAATGACACACAACGAGGCCGACAAGTAAGAAAAAGTCAACGTACATGAAACCGTCAATGTTCTGCTTTATATTTAGTGCTGAACTTGACGCAGCACTGTTAAACCAGGATGTCTTCATACACTTTGTGGCCAAAGGTATGTGGACACCCTTTAGTTCAATAAACAGAAATCCCATTCTATACTTATATTTATGCTACATCATATACAATGATATTTTAGACAGTAGTGTGCTTCAAACAGTTTCAATTCGCCTGTTTCAACTGGAGCCCAGCGGATACATGAGCCGATATGATATATTGAATTAAATTCCAAGTGAAATCTACACTTCTACTGCACTGATGTGAGTTTATTGTTATGCAAAAAAGAAATCACAACAGTGAGCGTCCAGCTTACCTGCCAAGAAAGCCCGTCATGGTACATGTAGGCAGGCAGGCTCTCTGATATAATGAAAGATCCTTTATTCATTTAACGGATAAACCTACGAGAGTCTTCATCAGGCAGGTTTGTTATTAAACTGTAAAATATCCTGCCTCCGTTACGTAACTTTGTCACGAGTGTTCCACATGTGAGGATTCCTTCAAAAACATGTGTTTATGTTTACAGATAAGAATATTTCTTTTACACCCTAATATTGATATTTGCATCGGCCCCAAAGGTCTGTTTTTGGTTTTGGTGTCTGTGTCGGAGCAAATCTCTGCAGCCAGCCTCCAAAATCTGGTGATTTCTGAGAAAACAAGAAACAAGAAAACATAAAATGGTACAAACAAGATTAAAAAAAACAGCACACCATAAATAAAACGATTACACAATAAAACCAATAAAATAACAGTAAGACAAGAGGGACAGAAGCAGGACAACACCAGATTTACCATTAAAAAGAAACCTTCCTGTAAAAGTAGGTTTTGAGGTGAGATTTAAAAATGGTCTTTTGTTCAGAAAGCCGACACACAAACAGAGCTGTGTTTGTTTAATGCTCATAGTTTTGTTCACCGGTCACATATAGAGGTCGTGTTCATCTGTCAGCGTGACTTCGACCACGCAGCGTGTTTACATGACACGGTTCAGCCACAGAAACGTGTATCTACACACGAGAGAAGCTCGCCAGCTCTGATGTTTCACTTGACTCTGTGCTGATGAACTCAAACAGATAATTTATTCCGCTCAGTCATCAGGACACTTAAACCGGAGCAAAACAAAATGTGAGAATCAAAAACAAACCGACTCCCACACTGATTCTGTCCCATCTTGTCAGGTTGCATTTTTCTCCGGTCGACTCTGCGCTCCATTAGACATGTCTGAACACCGACGCAACGAACGCCTTGAGTGTTAAGCACCTGGCTACAACACACACACACACACACACGCTCTATCACACGTCGTAATTAACGTGTTGCTCTGTGGATATTTGCGGCGCTGAACAGGGCTCGGTCCTGATACTGATCTTATAATGACGTCTTCAATAAAAAGGCTGTAAATATTCCTTCACTCTGAGTGAAATGTCACGTGGAGGCAGTAAAAACAACAACTTGTGATGATCGAACGAGAACAGACGGCAGGATGGAGTCTGTGCAGCTTCAAACTGAAAAACTCAAAACCCTCCATCCTACAAAACTAAGGGAACAACTTTTGTCTATCATTGTACGTGGGTTTCTTTTGTATTGCAGTTGTAGTTTACTGATGGTGATGGTTTAATGTCTCAGTGATGGGAACAAGGTGACATCATTGTTGGTTATTTTGGAATAGAAAATGAAAGCTAACTCACACAGTCTGTCGTAAACATCCGTCAGTTTCCAGACTCAACAGCTTTGATTATTTATATTCATATAACCAGCTATTCATTTGTGCTTACTTTCAGTTTGACCTCCAGATGAAGCGGTTTATTTCAGTCTTTCCAACCAATCTGATCATCTGGCCGCTCCAGCTTCTTTTCACCACGTTGCTCTAATGTTTAATGACAACGCAACATTTTCACGGGCCGAAATGATGCAGGAAAACAGCAATATTGTATCAGTACACAGACAACACGTGCAGATCTTTCATTATAAACCTTCAGGTACTAAAGTAATAAAACTAATTGCTTCTTTAGTTCACTCGATTGCACTGAGGATGTTTTCTGGTGAGGTCAGCGGAGGTCACAGTCAGCAGGATTGGTTTTGTCTCATGACAGCGTTGGTTAATCTGTCTCCATGACAATCCCATTTTCCTGCTACACAAAAGATTTAAGTGAGGAGAACAGACTGAAAAATGTTTTCTCTGTAGATAAAACAGATGTTTTCCTCTGGGGACTAAATTAGCAGTTGTAAAAAAGGTAATAAATCGCAATAAATGTCACTGAATACTCTATATATCAAAACATGCTTTAAATAGCAAAAGGATATCGTATTGTGATAATATTGTGTCGTGGGGCTTTAGATGAGTCCCACAGCTGATATTTATTCTATTTTTTGCTTCGGTTTGGGCCAAAAACTCGTTTGAAAAAGTATCTGGCTCTTCAGCAGCTAGACTCTGAATTGTGTGTCTGTTGTTTGGTGCCTGGCAGGTTAGAGCATCTTTAAGAAAGGTGTATTAATTTGGTGTTTTGAATGTCACACAGCCTCGATATAAACAGACGAGAAACTGAAATAATGCCGTGTTTATGATTAAATAAGCAACAAAAACAAACTGTAGACTGGCTTTTAAAGCAGACAGGATTGAACACAAACTCTCCAGACGTCGCCTGACAGACTGTTGAAAGCTCGACTTTAGCCGCATTAGGAGAATGTTGCTGCTGCGCTTCGCTGTTCCAGACTTTAATGTTCCCTGAGCTCCGAGCTTCAGCAGGGAGGGACAGGCGAATAAAGCAAACATACCTCCGCCACACCTTCGACGATTAACCAGTGTGTGCCGCATACCTGTGTGTGTGTGTGTGTGTGTGTCCTTGCCACGTTTCTTCTCATATATGTGAGCCGAAAATTAATGTTTTGTTTCTGAGCAGTCGCAGGAGGATGGAGGGAGGGAGGGAGGGAGGGAGGCAGAAGGACAGATGGAGGACGAGGAGGGAAAGATGGATTAGAAACAGGAACGAGAGAAGGGAGAGGAGGCAAAATGAGTTCAAGAAGTAAAGCAGCTGCTTCAGTGTGTGCAGGCAGAGGGAGGGATGGAAGCAGTGACGGCTCTGAGTGACTGTTGAGTGTGTACAGTCCAGGTTTGACTCTGACATCACTTCCTGTTGGCGCACACACCTGATCTTTCACTGTGTTTGAGCTCTTTTTTTTATTTTATGTAACTCGGCGGTGACTCAGCGCGTTGCAGCCTGTGTGTGTGTGTGTGTGTGTGTGTGTGTGTGTGTGTGTGCCTGCCTGTTTCCTCTCTCAGATTTAGATATTCAAACGACATGGAATGAGTCAGTGTGAACTCTCACATTCAGACTCTTCAGTGTAAATCTGCCGTGTCACTTTGTTCCTGTGGAGCTGAGTGATGCAGATAAAATCAGAAAAACTGCACTGTGTGCTCGGACTTAGTCACGGCTAATCCGGCAGTTATATTTCCATTTATCATGCATTCTTCGAGGTGTCAAGTCAAAAAAACGCTTGTTACAAGCTCCCAGAGCTCGTGTTGACATTTTGAAAGTCCGATCAATACTCCAAATCACAAAGGCTTTCAGGTCGCATTGATTCAAAACAGAGAAAAGCTGCAAATCCTGATGTTTGTGTTGCTGAAACCAGAGAATATTTTGGCCTTTTTGCTTGAAATAAGACTCATCTGGGTAGTTTTGTGGGTAACGTTACGTCAAACATCGCAGATGTACAACAGATTCCTTTGACATCCAGTGTGTTTTCACTCGATCTGATTAATTTCACTTGATTGATCTTGAACATTTTCATACTTTCTGAAATAATTTGGAAATCCTGGAAAATATGTAAACACTGTGTGATGCGTGTGTGTGTGTCTGTGTGTGTGTGTGTGTGTGTGTGAGAGACAGAAGTCAGTTTAACAGGAAGCGTCATGTCCACAAATGTCTGACTGCCACAAAGAAGTCATTGTGTGTGTGTGTGTGTGTGTGTGTGTGTGTGTGTGTGTGACATGACAGAGGACCCAGTGTGGAAGTGATGCGTCTCTTTTCCGTGTTTCTCTCCGTCAACATTTATGTTTCCCTCCCAGCGTTGCACAAATCTGAATAATTGTAAAAGCAAAATATAAACGAGTGTTTGTCTCCAGCAGCGTTTCTATGAATCTTCTTCTGTTACATTAATTCATGTTTATGAGTTTGAAAAAAAACATTCCAGCGGAAATATTTTATTGCTTCTTTCAAGTTTGATCAACCAGCTTTATAACTACAACTGTCGGAGATGTCGGTTTATTTGTGTACACGTGAGCTATTATTGTCTCATGAAGTGCTGTCGGTTTGTTTTGTTATGAGATAAATACTGTGTGTGTGTGTGTGTGAAACTTAATGTTGTTCCATCCAATTAAAGCTCGGCCGGTTGTGAAAGTCGGTGGTTTCTTTCTTTCTTCTTATGTAATTCATTAACCGAATGAGACGCACACACACCTATTGTTTCAACACACATTACAACACTCGTCATAAGATCTTAATCAGATGGTATTTCCTTAATGACACTCGATGGAGCAATGACACACACACACACACACACACACACACACACACACACACACACACACATCTGCTCAGCTCTTTGTTAAACAGACTGTAATGTCATTCAGCTTCTGTTGCCTGCTGGTTGTACATGATGCTGTCAATCACTTTAAGAAGTTGCCTCGGGTTCAGTTTGTTTCAATACACACAGTTTCTCTTAAAGTTCACGTTGTGTTTCACTTTCTGTGCGTCTGTCTGTCTAAGTTTGCATCAGTGTCCCTTAGAACGATCGGCAGGGTAACTGTCTGTTTGAAGAATTTCATAAAACCATACACTTTTGGGTTTGTTCTTTTATCTCTATACAACCAACAGCTGTAACAGGTCATTAATATACAGAGTGTGTTTACAGGAGGTTATATCTTTATAGTTGTGATTATAGTTACAGTTCTTGGCCCCTTGAAGAGGAACACATGACCAAAATCCTATTATGTCATCAGCTGGCATTTTATTTTGTAGTGTCGAGCTTTATTTTTGAAACATGTCTGATTAAAATGAGACTCATCGTCTGACGGCTGTGTTGTGTCGTTGTTTCGTCTCTCCAGGTGCGACCAAGGACATCGGCTCAGCGCTCACCAGGATGTGTATGAGACACCGCAGCATCGAGTCCAAACTCAAACTGTTCACCACGTAAGACACACACACACACACACACACACACACACACACACACACACACACAGTGTGGCATCGCATGTGTTATTTACTAGACGGCGGGAGAACAGGTGAATGTGTGAATGACGGTGTGATGACAGCCTTTTTTCTGACGGTGTGGGAACGAGACGCTTTAATTACTGACATATGTTCACACACACACGTGACAGCAAGGAAGTGTGTGTGTGTGTTAGTGCGAGAGAGCAGCAGTTGTGTGATTTCACCTGTCATTACTGTCACTCTGCTGCTGCGTCACTTTACTGTCGGCTGTCATTAGAGAAGCTGTCACTCAGGTGATTCACACATTAGCACCGAGGCTGAGTGATGGTGGACAGTCAGGGATTTTTTATTTATGAAAGCCTGGTTTTAAACTCATTTACCTCAACAGAGGTGCAAGCTTTCCATTACAGTGACTATAATTGATATTTTTATAATGAATATGTTTCAAATGAAAATATGAAAGAGGTCGCTGCTAGTGACAAACTCTGAGAGACTGATCACCTGAAGCTGCAGCTCCCCTTCGGCTTCACAGAGATTTAATACCGTCCGTCAGCTCATTGTTTATTTGTTCTGGTTCACTCTCACCGCTCTCATAGCGTCGTGTTTGGCTGCAGCAGGCAACTGTTTTAATAGAAAAAACTCTAAAACCCGACTGTTCACTACCTGCTCAGCACCAAACACCAAAAGTGACGCATTTATGAGTTGGTGGAGACCAAAAAAAAGAGCTAAGAGAGTAAATGTTTGCCGGATTTGTATTAAAAACACAGCACAACTCACCCTCTCCTCCAGCAGCCTGCCTGTGTGGGGAAGCCCTGACGAGTCGATTACCGAGTGCAGTAGATTTCTGCAGCTCAAGGATGAAAATGTCTGATTATTACTCCATGGAACGCTCAGTTCTTATTATCGAGAGCTGACAGGGAAAATAAGGGAAGTAATGGAGTAATAATCAGACATTTTCATCCTTGAGCTGTGGAAATCTACTGCACTCGGTAATCGACTCGTCAGGGCTTCCCCACACAGGCAGGCTGCTGGAGGAGAGGGTGAGTTGTGCTGTGTTTTTAATACAAATCCAGCAAAGCTAGCAGATGTTTGATGCTTCGTACTGTGTGCTGGGACTGTACATGTACTGTTGCTGAAGTTTGCTGCTGTTCTCACCATTAATTGTGGCTTTTTGATGGCGGTTTCTAGTTGGAGACATAAGCTGCAGTGTATTGTTATCGTGCGGTCTTTTCTGAGGTTGCTAAAACTAGCTAAGCTAGCGGTCAGCTAACTTGACCTCTCGAGGGGGAGTCTTACTCGGTGTCAAGGTGTGTTAGACCATGGATTAAACTTACACCGGAATATCCCTTTAAGTTCATCAGGTGAGCATGAAAGTGACTCAAAGTGACAAATGATCCAGGTTACCATTTCATCTTACATGTTTGTGATGTCTGCTGCCTGCAAGTGTACGGAAAAATCAGTTATTGCCGCTGCGAGTCAATGCTGCTGTTCAAGAAGTCCAAATTAATCAATAAGTGAAGTCTTTATCAAGCTCAATTCTCAGTTTCTCAAATTTCAGGATTCATTGCGTTACTTTCAGTATCTTCGGATGAGTTGGTCTCTTCATTAGACAAACACTGCAACAGGTTTTGACTATTTTCTAATAATAGTCAAATGGATTAGAGAGATACTGGTTTAAATCCTGGACTCGTTGGAAAAGTAATTGTGTGGTTTATAGGATTTATTCAAAGAAAATGAAGTTGATTAAGTGAGACTTTGAATCTTCTGTTTCCTCAGAGCGCTCTCAGAAAGTCTCATCACTCCGCTCGAGCTGAAGATGGAGGAGTGGAAGAAAGTGGCCAGTCAGCTGGACAAAGACCACGCTAAAGGTATGTCCACATGCTAACACACACACACACACACACACACACACACACACACACACACACGAACTCTTCCTCACTGCCGGTCTGTTCTCGTTGTTCAGAGTACAAGAAGGCTCGAGCAGACATCAAGAAGAAATCGTCAGACACCATCAAGCTGCAGAAGAAGGTGAAGAAAGGTAAGAAGAGCGTCCGTCAGCTTCACCTTCGTCTCACATCCTGCAGGTTTCCAGCAACAACAAAACTGTCTGTCGAGTTACGTAAGTGCAGCTGCATAGAAGCTAAAGTGAAGCAGCGGTGGTTTTACATTAGAGGCAAAGCTCCAGACAGCAGAGTGTTTACTGGAGACGAAGATGCCACCTGCTGAATATTAAAACCATCTTCCACAGAGTGAGATAATCCTCCACAGTAAACATGACGTGTCCGTCTGATCCTGCCCTCATTGTGCTGAGATAAGTGTTTTCTGCTGTATTGTGTTGTGCTCTGCCTCCTGTCAGTCACCTGACACCCCGAGGGAAGAGATAATCCCCTGGGAACACGTTTCTCTGCGAGCACAACTGCCACATCGTTTTACGTCGTCTTGTTTTTTAAGAAGACAGTCGGTTTCTTTATTTTCTGTCTGCCGGGTTTCAGCATTTATTTAAAGATCAAAACCTAAGCCAGGCCTGCCACTAGTCATTTTACTGATCTTTCTTAATCCATTTAGTGGTAAATATGATTTATTTTCACCCTCTGGGCACAGAGTCTGTAACGATTTAGCTCCGGTGGAGGATTTGTTGGCGAGTGTTATAAAATAGATGGAGCCGGCTCACTTTGTAGAAAATGAACATCTTGATTTGTACTTGTTGGATCTTTATTAACTTGGACTTATGTTTATTTTTTGGACTCAGGTTTTTCCAGTCTAGACTTGGGACTTGTCAAATGTTAGTCCTCATTTGGGACTTGTTGGGCTTGACTTAGCTCTGTTTAGACTTGATGTAGGTCTTGTTGGCCCTGATTTGAGCCTTATTTATCTTGATTTGAGATTTCTAACTCTTGATATGGGACTTGTTGTCTTAACTCAAAACGTGTTAATCTGAACATTAGATTAGTTCATCTTGTTCTGGGGTTTATTGGATTTGACTTGGTTCTATTTGGACTTGCTTAGCTTTTGACTTGGGACCATTTAGTCTTAACCTTTGACGCAAGACTTCTTGGTCTTAACTCAAAACTCTTGACTTGAGGTTTTTGTTAGTCATGACTTGGATGTTGTTAGTTTTGTCTTGAGACTTGTTGGTCTTAACTCAGAACTTGTGAGTCTTGATGTTGGACTTCTATCTCTCGACTTGTGACCTGTGGGACTTTAAATCTGGCCTTGTAAAACTTTGTCCCACCTCTGTTTGTGAACTTTTTCCAGAGGGTTTGTACCTTGATTTGAGATTTCTAACTCTTGATATGGGACTTGTTGTCTTAACCCAAAACGTGTTAATCTAAACATTAGATTAGTTCATCTTGTTTTGGGGTTTATTGGATTTGACTTGGTTCTATTTGGACTTTGGACTTGTAGCTTTTGACTTGGGACCATTTAGTCTTAACCTTTGACGCAAGACTTCTTGGTCTTAACTCAAAACTCTTGACTTGAGGTTTTTGTTAGTCATGACTTGGATGTTGTTAGTTTTGTCTTGAGACTTGTTGGTCTTAACTCAGAACTTGTGAGTCTTGATGTTGGACTTCTATCTCTCGACTTGTGACCTGTGGGACTTAAATCTGGCCTTGTCAAACTTTGTCCCACCTCTGTTTGTGAACTTTTTCCAGAGGGTTTGTACCTTGATTTGAGATTTCTAACTCTTGATATGGGACTTGTTGTCTTAACCCAAAACGTGTTAATCTGAACATTAGATTAGTTCATCTTGTTTTGGGGTTTATTGGATTTGACTTGGTTCTGTTTGGACTTGTTCGTCTTGACTTGGGACCATTTAGTCTTAACTTTGGACTTGTTGCTTTTGACGCAAGACTTCTTGGTCTAAACTCAGAACTCTTGGGGTTTTTTGTTAGTCCTGACTTGGATGTTGTTAGTTTTGTCTTGAGACTTGTTGGTCTTAACTCAGAACTTGTGAGTCTTGATGTTGGACTTCTATCTCTCGACTTGGGACTCGTGGGACTTAACTCTGGCCTTGTAAAACTTTGTCCCACCTCTGTTTGTGAACTTTTTCCAGAGGGTTTGTTTGGCGGTCATTTTTGTCAAAGTACATGTCCATGTTTTATCTTGTTAAATGTTGGACACTCAAACCGTCAGATTGATGTTTTAAATTTTAAATCAGGATCGAACTCTGCTGATTTTAATCATAATGTCCATGAATCGTGACTGAATTCCGACCGTGTGAGCAGCTTCTGTGCTGTGAGGCATGCGCTCGCTCTTGAATGTTGCCATAGCAACCCAGACACAGTGCCAGGTAGGCACCTGGGCCACACCCCTTCCCGTTATCAGAGCGCCACACCCTGCGGTTGCCATGGTTGCACCTGGCCCCACCGTGGCATGATCAAAGACACTGAGAGCTGAAAGCTTGCCAGGAAAGACTGCAGACGGCCTTATATGGCAGAAATGGAACTGACGCCCAAACACACACACACACACACACACACACACACACACACACACACACACACACACACACACACACACACACACCACAATCAAAACGAAAAGTGGAGGCTTTTATACAAATACTCGCTCCGTCCTCCCTCTCGACAAATCCACATGCAAATGCACGGACACAGAAATAGTCTGTACACGCATCACACGCGCACTAACACACAGACACACACACACACACACACACACACACACACACACACAGCACACACACACAGACACACACAGCCTCAGCCCAGACCCGCCCATGGTAAACAGAGTGATGTCTGATGTGGCTTTAACATCTCTGAACATGTTTTCTGCTACGTGTCTTATTTTTCGGCCGTCTCTCTCTCCTCTCCTCTCTTCACCCTCTTTTCTCTCTCAGTTCAATCGATCATCTCGACTTTTATGTTTGTTATTTTACCACACTGAATCACCAGAACTGTTTAACTCAGCAAACAATCAGAAAGAAGTCAAAACATTTGACGGATGGTTTCGGTTTATTACAACATGGTTCTTATTCTGTCATAGTTGTGTGTTGGTTTTGATCACACTGTACTCGGCGTGTAAATTAATTTAAAGCGAACCACCCTGAGAGCTTCTGCTGCTTTATTCAAGTTTCATTTAAAGGAGCACTCTGTAGTTTTTGGGGAAGAAATATGAATGTGAAGAGAAAGATCTTCATAGATCTTCAACAAACTAAATAATGAAACTCTTTGTTGTCATAACTGAATAAACTGAATAAACAAACTGACCTTAAAGGACAACGCAATGTAAACTGTTTAAATGTGTTTATATGTGGCGGACCCTGCCACCTTTCTAGCTTCAAACAGTGTTCTGGACCTTATTTTCCGCTGAGAACAGCTTGTTTATTCACTAATGGTCGACATACATATATCTGAGTTTGTATTATTACCTCATTAATATTGTAAATATCAAAATCTGAGTTTGAATTTCTTCTCCAAAACTACACAGCGCCTCGTAAGCGACGTCCGATGGTGAATAAACACAAGCAGACAGACAGAGTTTGTCCAGATGACACTTTATGTGGAGGTCGACCTTAACGTGGGCACACCTGACGTCTTTCTAGGCGAGGTTTTGCATCTTTGCAGCGCTTCTGTGCAGTTATTTTGGGCCGACGAGGCAGAATATGTGTCGGTCAGCTGGTGTTACTCACTTTTCTATTCAAAGGCTTTAAATCGTTGGTCTTTTCTATGATGAAGTTTACAGCTAAGCTCAGTGATGTAGCTTTTTTGGGGGTAACAATTTCACCCTCGGCCCAAATCTTTTGTCCTAACCTAAAGTTTGTGTAACCACGTCCTCTACTATTAACTTGGTGAGTACGATGCTGTTATCACACAAAAAATGGTGGACAAAACTATAAAAAAAAAATAAAACCCAAGTTGTAATAAAATCGTACGACTCAAATCAGAGAAACTATCCGACTGTAAGTTTGGGGAGACGACAAGTAAACAAGTAAGCAAAAGAAACTCAAGCACAGGGTCAGAGCCACGACAGCTTCACATGGTGTCACCACGTAATGACACAGCCCACACACACACACACACACACACACACACACACACACACACACACACACACACACACAGCACTGTACAGCAGAGATAATTATAATGTGAAGCCTTGATTGGTGACTGTACAGAAACTGTTTTGGTACACTGTGCAGGGAAAAGTTGTGTTCGTGTGTGTGTGTGTGTGTGTGTGTGTGTGTGTGTGTGTGTGTGTGTGTGTGTGTGTTTAGACACCAAATAATAAGTCAGGACAGACAGAAGGTCTGAACTGCTGTAGCTGTTGTCTGTAAAGGAAAACTCCTCTGAACAAAACTCAGTAACAGACGTTTTGTTACCTTTTTGTGATTCCGTGCTTTAACGGTATCGAGGTTTTTGTTTTCGTCTCAGTCCGAAGCTTTACAGTTCTGCTCCAGCCGTTAGAAATCTGAGACTCTATCATACTTTTAATGGAGGAGAAAGGTGCCAACAGGTGAAGTTCCTTTCATGAGTTCAAATCCAGAAACTCTCACAAGCTCCGTTTTTATGACGAGATTCAAATAATTTCCTTCCTGCGTCTCGGTTCACTTCGGTTCATTCTGCTGCTGTTGGACTGAAACATCTGTAGGTCAAAATGAAACCTTCCAAACAGTAAACATCTGTTCCATTACTAATCATTCCATATGATTGTGTGTGTGTGTGTGTGTGTGTGTGTGTGTTTGCTCTGTCATTATGTGGTGTGTAACCACTTCACATAGGGAATCTTTAACAGCTTAAATAGAGAGAGCGAGCTGATGGGAGGAGGCGGACGGAACATGCAAACATAAAGATGCTGTTTGTTTTCCCTGCTGGTTTCAGCCTTTTATACAACTGGTGGTCATTATGAAATCAGATCGCATTTAACTCTCACCCCTCAAAGCGTCTTTGTTTTCCTCTCTGCCGGTGAACATCAGAAGCAGACGGACCCGTCTGCACCTTCAGTGACAGAACAGACTGCGGTTCAGAGCCGTTTCCGCCCAGAGAACCAGGAAGTACAGCGCCGATCAGGCAAATAAGCTCCGGCGTTTGAAAGAGCGACAGCTGTTTCTACGTTTCATTTTTTGTGCGTGACTAAGGTCGTCCATGTGTCGTACGCTTTCCTTTGTCGCTCTGTGCTGATGAACAGAAAGCAAAATAAAATGTTGTGAGCGTCCACCAATCAGAAATGTCCAGCTCTGCAAGCCCCGCCCCCAAAATTGCTTTACTTCTACAAACAAGGACTTTCTGGGGGGTAAAATAAAACCCCAGAAACTTATGTCATTTTCCCATCAGGACTTTTGGCCAAGTCAAACCGAGCTGCTCTGATTTGCTTTCCCATCACCGGTTTTCCTGCTCCGAGTCGAGCTCCTCGGAGGCCTCGTACGTCCGGAGGTGTTCCACGAGCTGCTGCTTATCAGAACATTTGTCAGCAGTTTCTTCAGCAGCTAGTAAAAGCTCCGTATCTGTCCCGAGTTTCTCAAGGCAGAGCAGCCCGAGGGCAGCGAAGCGAAAACCATCAAGTATTTCCCCCATAAAACACGACCCGGTTTCACCCAGATCACTGAATGAAGTTGTTTTTGTACAGCGATCAGCCCCGAGCAGCGCTCTCCTCAGGCAGCTTTCTTCATCTTATACACCCAAGGCAGCGTCATAGAATAAAGAAAGCGTTTATCGGAAGAGTTATTGATACGAGCCCCCGAGTGCAGGATGAGTCATCAACAGTTTAATGATTTTCCAGGAAGTTACAAATTCGAAAATATCATAAAAATACCTACAGAAAAACTTCACTGGTGTGTAGGTGAGATATGGAGCGAGACACGTAGGATACAAATACCTGGAACGCATTTTTGTTGTCATATTCTGTGAAGTACTTAAAAAAATCCATGAAGAAGAAGATATGACGAGACCAAAATGGCTGCTGACCTTGTTCTTCTGTGTGGCTGTACAGAGAAGAGGAAGGAGGACGAGGCTCGGATGGAGGGAGGGGTTGGAGTCATCCTCTCATGACGGCAGTTACTGTGGTTAGAAAGATAAGAAGGGAAACATGGAGCGAGAGGAAGAGAGAGAAAATGAAATGTTTATAATGACAGAGAGAAGAAGGGATTCCCCGACCCCAAGAATAACAAGAAGACAGAAGGAGAGGACGCAGATAAAAGGAGAGATGGATGGGTGATGTAATTATCTGTTTTTAAAGTGGTTGCATCAAAGAAGGGGGGATGACTGAGTAACGAGATGATGTCATGTGGCTCTCATGAGGAGGAGAAAAGAGGAGGAATAGAGAGGTGAAGGAGGACGAGGAGAGGAAGAGAGATACGACTTGAGGGAGGAATAAACAGAAATGTCAAAATAGTTAAAGTTAAAGGACAAAGATGAGGAAGGAGAAAGAGTTTGGAAGACGAAGAGAAAGTTGGAAAGAGAGGAAAGGTTGGTGTAGACGAAGGTTAAGAGAAGAGAAGAGATGAAAGAGGAGGAGAGAAGGTGAAGTAGGAGAAAAAGCTAAAGGAAACGAGAGGAGGAGGAGGACAAAAGGACAGAAAGGAGGAAGAAGAGGCAGAGGGATGGAAAGGAGGAAGAGGAGGCAGGGGGACAGAAAGGAGGAGCAGGAGGAGAAGACAGAAAGGAGGAGGAGGCAGAAGGACGGAAAGGAGGAGGCAGAGGGACAGAAAGGAGGAGGAGGAGGCAGAGGGACAGAAAGGAGGAGGAGGAGGCAGAAGGATGGAAAGGAGGAGGAGGAGTAGATGGAAAGGAGGAGGAGGAGTAGACAGAAAGGAGGAGGAAGAGGAGGACAGAGGGACTGAAGGAGGAGGAGGAGGACAGGCAGAGGACAGAAGAGGAGGAGGCAGAGAGGACAGAGAGGAGGAGGAGGCAGAAGGACAGAGAGGAGGAGGCAAAGGAGGAGGAGACAGAAAGGAGGCAGGAAGGACAGGAAGAGGGAGGAGAGAGAGCAGCAGGAGGACAGAAAGGAGGAGGAGGAGGACAGAAAGGAGGAGGAGGAGGACAGAAAGGAGGAGGAGTAGACAGAAAGGAGGAGGAGGAGGCGGACAGAAAGGAGGAGGAGTAGACAGAAAGGAGGAGGAGGCGGACAGAAAGGAGGAGGAGTAGACAGAAAGAAGGAGGAGGAGGAGGAGGATGAGACAGAAAGGAGGAGGAGGAGGCAGAGGGATGGAAAGGAGGAGGAGGAGGACAGAAAGGAGGAGGAGGAGGACAGAAAGGAGGAGGAGGAGGACAGAAAGGAGGAGGAGGAGGACAGAAAGGAGGAGGAGGAGGACAGAAAGGAGGAGGAGGAGGACAGAAAGGAGGAGGAGGAGGACAGAAAGGAGGAGGAGGAGGACAGAAAGGAGGAGGAGGAGGACAGAAAGGAGAAGGAGGAGGCAGAGGGATGGAAAGGAGGAGGACAGAAAGGAGGAGGACAGAAAGGAGGAGGAGGCGGACAGAAAGGAGGAGGAGTAGACAGAAAGAAGGAGGAGGAGGAGGAGGAGGAGAAGACAGAAAGGAGGAGGAGGAGGAAAAAGGACAGAAAGGAGGAGGAGAGCGGTATGAAGCGAGTGAGGAGCTGTGAGGTCGGAGAAGGTGAATCGTTGTCATTTGAATCTCGAGCGTTTGTTTTGCGTCCAGCTGCTTCGTGTCTCCAGCTGCTTCAGAGCGCCACAGAGGCCATTCGATCACCTGAACTAAACTAGCTGCCCACCTGTCTGACGTTGATGACATCATCAGCGTGTGACGCAGACGGTCTAGACCGTCGGATGAATAAGCCCTTGAAAGCAGAAGGTGCTGCATGAGAGAGAGAGAGCTCGGCCTTCTGGGAAAGTTAGTCATGGTGATTAAAACCAGGCTGAATGTTGCAGCAGTCAGCAGAAAGGCTTCATATCGCCGAGGCAGCAGAAATGTGTCGGTGTTTACTGTTCGCCATCATCTGTGACCTCATCAAGAACATGTGGACGCAAGAAATGTACATTTATAAACAGATGTACAGTTTGTATTAGTAATTAGTCTTGTTAATGAGTCCATGGTGACAGCACGGTCCTGGTAATCAGCTTTAGTTCATCGTTAACAAGATGCTTATTAACTATTTCATTTATTGACACACCTGATTATGTCATCGTTAACCTTTACTAAGCTTTTCTGTCGCCTCACTAAGATTGATACACGTTGTTATTATGCATTTATTAGCAGTTAATAACGTCAGATACGTTTTTTTCTTACAGCTACAGCTGTAAAAATCCAGAGTAATGTTTTCTAAAGGTCATAAAGATTTTATTTAAGACTATTTTAGGCCAATCTTGAAAAATTTGGACCCATCTTTCTTGGACACAGATTCTGTTTGACATATAAAGTAATTTCCGGCCAACTTGCTTTAATTCACTGTGTTGGTGTTTGTTATTTTTAGTCTGACAAAGTATCTCCCAGCTCTGTTTCCCTGACACCAAGCTCAACACCACACATGTATTTATCCAAAGTCTAAATTAATTTTAGAATAATTGTAGCGTTGATCCTCATCTAAAACATTATAGTTCACCAGATCGGACACCTTGTTTGACTCTCTGTACTTGTTCATGTGAACACAACATGAGCAGGTTGAGGGTCAGATTCCCTTAAAGACCACCTGCTGAACACAGTGATCAGATGATCAGTCCTCATCTGAAGGATCTACTCGATGTAGACTGAACCAGCCCACAAACTCTCAGCAGCTTGTTGTCGCTGGCGGTGATTCCTCGTTTCCTTCAGCCCGAGGCGAGCAGTGAGTGGGTGAGGAATGCTAACGGACCGGTCTGACTGAAGAAAGTGTCACTAATGAGGCTCTGATGGTTGTAACTGTTGGTTTCACACTTGACTCTGTGACGTTCTCGAATAACTATTAAATATTTAAAATCAAATAATTATCAATAACCACGATCCTCTCCTCTCCGGTGACGTATCTCAGCTTTTGGCCATATTTTGTCTTTTTAACTTCTGACGTGTGAAGACGGAGATATTTAACATTTACTTTAAGAACAGCTCACAAATATATCGTCTCATTATTTAAAAAAAGTCTCGGTAGTGTAGATTTTGCCAACTTTTCTCGAACAGGAGATAAAAGTGCATTTGTTGGGACTATTTTAGGCGGTGGATTAACACACATTTGGTGCTCTGGTGAGTATTTCTGCCAGAGACCGAGTCAGAATAAACTACAGTGTGTGTTTATATGTGTGTGTGTGTGTTCACAGTCCTGAAGGAAAGCTGACCCATTGTGACTCACTCGATGTGTTTTTTTAATAGCTTTTGTCAACAATGGTTGTCGCTGACAGAGGAATTAGACGTCTCACTCCACCAACAACACTTGTGAGGAGGGTGGATTTACTCTCCACGCTGTTTGTTGACATAAAGAGAGAAAAAGCAGAATGTCCTCGTACGTTTTGTTTGAAGTTCTCAGCTGGAAGAAACAAAAGTGGAGGACGTGTTTCATCAGCCTGAGCAGTCGAACAGAGAAGTGATAAAAGAGTGAAGACGGTCGAACTTTATCAACAGGAAACACGAGAGACGGAAACGTCACAGTCCTCTAATCTAATATCCCGTGAATGAGCAGAGAAGTCTGATAAATCTTAAAGTGCTAAAAATAAGAAATAAAAAGGGGAAAAGTGATGAATGACCTCGGCCTGCATGTTTATACAGAAGAGACGAGTTAAACAAATGATCATGTAAATGTATGTAAAGACCATTTTAAGTATCGTACTGACACTCGTGAGCCAAACTTAAAGTTATAGCCGTGGGTGTTTTGTACCCTGACGGGTTTTAGCCACTTAAAATAAGTCCCACCTAAAATATATATATTTGTTAAACAGCTTTTTCCTCATTATTCCTACGGACAAGCCGACTGAGCGGCGTCGAAGCTGACCGGACGGCTTAGTGGAGACGAGGGTTTTGATTTTGATTGACGGTGAAGGGAAGAGACCCTCTCAGACTAACTCGGCTCATGACGTGTTTGTCTTCAATTAAGGAGGATTAAGTTATTAAGACTCTGGCTGAGACGAGGCGTTACGTTTGTTAGCTCTTCTGTAATATTTCCTGCCACATCAGAGCTCCGTTCTATGTTACAGTGACCACATTTTCACGTTTCGTCTGAACTGCGTTTCACCTCTAACGGAGCGAACGAGTCGTCTCGGTGCAGACCGGAGCGTCTGAGTTCAGGTCTTTGTGTTTTGGTGGGTTTGGATCCAGAGCCTTGTAGAAACAGTCGGACAACACGCAGCCTGTCTGTGTGTTTCCACAGCGGCCAGACGACAGGCCGCCGACACTGAGCTTCTGTTCCCTCTGTCCTCTCCGTGCTCCCACACACACCTGAGAGGACGGGCCGTGTTTACGTTGAGCTTTACGACACAGAGTCCGCAGTGTGTGTGTGTGTGTTGGGCTGTGGAAACGGCTTCTCTCTGTTTTCCACAGGATTTACCGCCTGTGTCTCTGTTTTCTCTGCCTCCGTCTCCCTCTTGAAGTGAGAGAGAGGTTCTGTTTGGACCCTGTTTGCTAGAAAAATACCTCAACGTTTGATAAAAGAGCAATTCAACTGAAATCAGGTGAACAGAAAAGCCCAGAGATCAGACTTTCAACCCAAACAGTCGCGCTGTGTTCGTGTGAAGGTGGGAAACAGTGTTCAGGGTCTTTACTGAAGTAAAAGAAGAAATACTGCAGTTAAAAGTTCTCCAAGTTATTACTTGGATGGCCCTGATCACTGTGATGTTATATGACTGTTATTGATGCATTAACATGTGAGCAGCATCTTAAGTTTACAGCTGATGAAAGCTCATTTTAACTAATATATAAATGTACATTTGGATTGTTTATTCATCAACGCATCAGATTTTATTAACTGATCGAACAGTGTAACTATCGTAAAAGAGTAAAAAGTCCAGTTTATTTTTAGATGTGGAAGTTTAAAGGAGCGTGAAGCAGAAGAAGGAGTCTCCAGGTCAGGATGGAGTTAATGAGACCCTGATGGAGGCTGCAGCCCTGTGAGCTGTACTTAAACTCCTCCGTGTCGGTGGAGCTCGTCGCGCTCCCTCCTCCGCCTCTGGACTTATTTTTACATCGAGTGGGTGTGTTTCCACAGCCGGGTGGTCCAGAGGGTCAGAGCCCCGTCTGTCTCCTCCACCCGCAGGTCCGAAACCCACCAGGCTTGGGTCGGATCGGGTGAAGTCCGAGACATCCTGGGTCCATCGGTGCAGCCTTTATGAATATTAAGTGTCGGTGTTCATGAAGGGATGGAGACTGTTGGTCGGTCCACAGTCGGACGGCTCCTCCGGTCTCTTTCTAAGAAAGACTGGAGGTTTTTTCCGGAGCGTTTCATGTTCTGGTTTCAGGACGGGGATCGTACGATGAGGCCGGTCTGGATCGCATGCCGGCGGTGGAGTCCAGTAAACAATGTAGTAAATCACATCAGAGAGAGAGAGAGAGAGAGAGAGAGAGAGGTCTCATCTGTCTGTGGTTCTCTCATTCACATTCTTTCCCTCCAGTCTCACCATCTCTCCGCGTTCATCAAATGCTTCACTGTCGTCGAGTTACTAAAGAGCTGCAGCTACGGAATAGTTGTGTGATTGAATCAGCTGATCAGGTGGTCAAATTAATGTGAACGCAGACCGAGACGTGTTCGAGGTTGAGGAGCTGTTTTCTGATGATCTCAACACAAACTGGTCTCAAACAGGACGAGAAGGTCCGGCAGCGTGTGTGTGTGTGACGAACAGCTGACACTCATCACTCTGTGTGTGTGTGTGTACATGTGTGTCTTTGTGTCTTCCCTCTCTGCAATTACAGCAACATGTGTGGTGTTGTGCTGCCTCCTGCTGGTAGGATGTGTGTAGTACTGTTTGTTGGTTTGCATCTTTAAAAGTAAAAAATCTGAGCTGTTGTTTCGTGTATCAACTTTAAAAAACAAAGTGAGGTTCAGATTTTATGAGGTCGAGTCGAAGGAGGCGGTTGGAGATCTCGATGACCTGTCTGTGATGTTCAGTCTGAACCAGATGATGTTCTCGCTGCTCGGCTCTTCACCTCTTCCTCCTCTGTTGTGTCTCCGTAGGGAAGGACGAGGTGCGCGGTCAGCTGGACAGCGCGCTGCAGGACGTCAACGTGCGCTACGCCGTCCTGGAGGAGACGGAGAAGCGGGCGGTGTGCAGAGCGCTGATCGAAGAGAGAGCGCGCTACTGCAGCTTCGTCAGCATGCTGAAGCCTGTCCTGGTCAGTGTGTGTGTGTGTGTGTGTGTGTGTGTGTGAGATGAATCCTCCTGTACAGACTGTTAGACTACAGCAGAAACACTGATCATGATTCTGTGTGTGCAGGACCATGAGATCAACATGCTCGGTGAAGTGACTCACCTGCAGACGATTCTGGAGGATCTGACCAACCTGACAACTGAGCCCACGAAACTCCCACCAGCCAGCGAGCAGGTACCTCCTCCTCCTCCTCCTCTTCCTCTTCCTCCTCCTGATGTTTCCTCTAGCGCCACCCTCAGGCCACATGTTACACATTTAGCTGTATTTCTTTGTGAGACACGTCTTCAGTAGGACAGAATAACTTAGAATCGCTTTTTTTCAAATGGTGATTTATTGTCAAACATCTGGAAGACTCATCCCGTCTCATCCTGTGTTGTTTTTTGTCTCTGTCAGGTGATTCTGGACCTGAAAGGTTCTGATTTCAACTACACCTATCAGACGCCTCCAGCGTCTCCCAGCAACACGCTGTCCAGGAAGAGCAGCATCAGCAGGTAACACACTCACCTTTCAGTCAGGCTCGTGCAGAGCTCACGAGACGAGCTGATAACGAGACGGCACAAAGATCAGCAGGAAAACAACTTCAGACAAAAGAAAGAAAAAAATGCAGAGATGTTTCATGTTAGTGTTGGAATTTCTAACTTCGATACAATTCCTTGAAAAATATCGACTGTATGTTTGAAACCTTTTTCGATACCGCTGTGAAAGATTGACACAATTTTAGATTTGTTTAAAAAGTAAATATATCAAAGCTTGTTTACTTTGTTTTATGAACAACTTAATTTAAGTTCTGGTGGAGGTCGGCTGTGTCAGCGCAGGTAGTCCAGGTGTATCAATACTGCAGAGAATGATCATCTCAATGTATTGATACGTTTGACATTACTTATATTAGAAATCATAAAATAGACAAAAGACAATAAGAACATTTTAAAAAAGAAAACAAGAAAAGATTGTTTCAGATCAGAACAGAAACATTTCAATTCCAAATTCCATTTATCTTTTTAATTAAATTCACACTAACTGGATGTACAGGCAGCAGCAGGAACTGAACACTGTTGAGTTGTTTCATGTTGTATCAACGAGTCCAAACGCTCTGAACACTGTAAAATATAAAATCCTACTTTTATACTTTTTGTGTCAGTGTGATGAGCAGTGTGTCGGAGCCTCAGTGATGTTTGTTCTGAAAGGTTTGGTTTGTGTGTGTTCGCAGTAACTACCAGTCTGGATCAGTGAGACACGTTCCCTCTCTGGACTCCATCAGCTGTGCTGTCGATGGAGTACACATCCAGGTAACACACACACACACACACACAACAGTTTGTTTCTGTGCAGTATTTAAACTTTTAGCTCAAAAGGAGAAAAAAAGCAGAATGAGTTTGTTCTTTAAAATTAGCTCAATTCTTTAGGTTTCCTTTAATCTTTCTGATGACGCTTCTCTTTATCTGTTTCATCAAATTATGTTACATGTTTAAAGGTTGTTTCAACAGTAAGTTGATGTACAATATAGTACAAAGGGGCCAAAAGTATATGGACACCAAACATTTTTTACCCATGAATGGGAATCCAAAAATTCTGGATCGTGTGCTTTAAACTTCATAACAACGGTTTGTGTTTGGTCGGGTCCATTAATAAATGGTCTTCCCAGCCAACAGAGGCCTGACTTTAACCCCATCAACACCATCGATTAACTGGACCGACCCGATCACCGAATGTTCAGGTGTCCACATACTTCTGGCCACGTGCTGCTCATCAGCCACACAGAGAATTATCTCATTTCAGGCAAAACTAAATCCATTAAAAAAACGCCAACTCTGTTCCAACATGTTTAATATGTTAAAGGAACATTTCACTCAAACACTCACTCGTTCACCACCCCACACTTCAAAGTGACTGCTGGCTTTGAGGACCTTCAAAATAAAAGCTTTGTCTCCGTGATGAGGACGACACACACACACACACACACACCGCTCTAACCCTCTCCTGTGTGTAGCGCTGCTCCTCCCCCTATCTGATGATTGGCTGTGACGAAAGCGGCCGGTCCCTCAGCGAAGGGAACTCCCCCTCTCGCCTCGGCCGTCAGGGCAGCCGTGGTCGCTACGGTTACGCCGCCGGCCATGGGCCCCGCCCCGCGCTGAGCCGCCGCGTTAGCCGCAGGGATATGACCACCGTGAGAAAAAACTATTACATTCCTCCCAACCCGAGTGCCGTCCTGTGTTCACACCGTCTGTCCTCCATCGGTCTGAACCCATCTCACATGACTCCAGACGTTCTGCTCCTCATGTTCACTCAGAACCGAGTCCCTCTGGTTCCACCTTGACTTCATCCTCTCCACGTGTCTCAGTGAACCTCATTTATCTCTGATCCAGCTCCGGTGTCACCTCATAAAACCCGGATTTTACGTCTCATGTTGAACTTTATTCCTCTTCCACAAAACTTTGTACATTTGTGTGTGTTTCTCTTTCACGGTGACAGAGTTGTGTAAGTGTTTGCCTGACTGTCTCTGTGTTTACGGTGTATTTTCAGTGTCCTCTTTTAAACCTGTTGTTACGTCTCTTTGTATCTACAGTATGAATCCGTCCGTCGTTTCCTGTCTCTGTTTGTCTCTCAGTCTGAATGTGACTTAACAGTTCAGTAGATTCTTTATCCAATGACTGATTATTGGTGAATGTTTCTAACTTAAAGCTTTAAAGGGATATTCCGGTGTAAGTTTAATCCATGGTCTAACACACCGTGACACCGAGTAAGACTCCCCCTCGAGAGGTCAAGTTAGCTGACCGCTAGCTTAGCTAGTTTTAGCAACCTCAGAAAAGACCGCACGATAACAATACACTGCAGCTTATGTCTCCAACTAGAAACCACCATCAAAAAGCCACAATTAATGGTGAGAACAGCACCAAACTTCAGCAGCAGTACATGTACAGTCCCAGCACACAGTACGAAGCATCAAACATCTGCTAGCTTTGCTGGATTTGTATTAAAAACACAGCACAACTCACCCTCTCCTCCAGCAGCCTGCCTGTGTGGGGAAGCCCTGACGAGCCGATTACCGAGTGCAGTAGATTTCTGCAGCTCAAGGATGAAAATGTCTGATTATTACTCCATTACTTCCGTTATTTTCCCTGTCAGCTCTCGATAATAAGAACTGAGCATCCATGGAGTAATAATCAGTCATTCAGTCTCTGAGTTGCAGAATGACATAGAGCTGCCACGTAGTATTGTTGGATGACGAGTGAGCTGGTCTTTTCTGAGGTTGCTAAAACTAGCTAAGCTAGCGGTCAGCTAACTTGACCTCTTGAGGGGGAGTCTTACTCGGTGTCAAGGTGTGTTAGACCATGGATTAAACTTACACCGGAATATCCCTTTAAGCATAAAAAGCAGAAGCTGAAACCGGAGAGCATTAAAATATGATCATTGAAATCATGTCGGAGAAAGGATCAGGAACAAACTGTCAGTGTTGGCAGGAATGGAAAATAGTTGCTGATCAGTTTTACGCCACTTGATTTACTGACGAATCGTTTTTAGCTTTTAATTGTTTAATCTTCTGACTGAATATGTTGAAACAGCTGCAGAATATCAAACAGGAAAGGTTGTTCTCCGGACAGTTTGAGGGCATTTCCTTCTGAATCAATCGACAGTATCGATATGTTGCACCTCCTCGCTGTATATCCAACTTCTCCGCATGTGATCACCTCGTCCCGCCCTGCAAACCTCAACCAGCCTCCGTCCCACCTCGTCATATCTCTCTCCTGTTAGCTCGTGCACACGGGTGTTGATATTGCTGTCAGTGGCGTCTTGTCAGTGTTTTCTTTGCCTGTGTAGTCAAGATGGACACGTATCAGTTGTGTTTGTGCTGAAGGTCCAGTGTGTCGGATTAAAGAGGCTGAAATAGAATTAATTCATCAAATTATTATCGAATTTGCAACATGGTCAAGTTCAATATCAACAAACCATTAAACCTGATTACAAATCATATTCTCCAGAGTCGGAGAGATGAGAGATTCAAAATAAACATCAACAACATACCAAAATTAAATCAAAAATACTGTTAAGTTGTTGTAATGATTAACCGATGATTGATAGATAGATGGATCGTAGCTGACTATCAATTAAAGAAATTCCTTCAGACATAAAGGAACGAATCACATCAGCCTTTTTATTTATTGTTTTCGGTAAAAAATAAAAATCTCCACTCCCGCTGAAGTCGTTTTCATCACCTGAAACCAAAAATCATTGTTTTTGCCCCTAAATCCTTCAGACTGGACCTTTAAATTGAGTTTATTTCCAAAGTTCTCTATTGATCACACGATATCTTTTATAGTTATTTACTCAGCTGAGGCGCTTCCTGATAAGTTTGGTGATATTCTGTATTTTTCTTGTCGTTAACAAATCCCACAAGACCGAAACTAACAACAAACTGATCCACCAACAGGTCTGATAAATCTTACTGATCTGTGCCACTGTTGGAAAAGAAAGTCGTGTCTATTTTGAGAGATGTGTTTTTTTTTTCATGGGATTTGTTGAGAATAAGAAGAATATAAGGCGACACCAGCTTCTTTAAAAGTGTTTTTAGCTTTATTCAAAATTAAGATTTCACTTTGGATACTGTGGAGTAAAAGCAGAATCTCTCTCACGTTGTGTTGATGTTCAGACCTGCAGCCAACGTGGAAGTCCTGCTTCACACAGTAAACATCTCAACAGTTATCAGTTTCAAAATGTACTTTATTCTTTATAACATGCTACACGAGGAAACAGACGTTAGCGGCTTTGATTCAATGATGTTAAACCTTCGTACCTGCCGTCTCAGAGACGATGTGTTGATGTGTCGAGGGACTTCTACGTCGGCTCCATGGGATTATATTCTGTGACGTTCACACTGACGTCACCTGATCATCAAACTGACCGTCTGGTTTATTTTTGACAGGATGCTGTCGGCTCCACCAATCAGCTCGCTGCCGGGGGGAGCGGAGGGGCGGAGAACGGCCTGTTGGCGCCTCCACACGCCTACTCGCACCACGGAGAGAGAGCTCGGGCCATGTCTGCGTCTGGGAAGGTAAGAAACACAAACAGAGCAGCGTTTTACTTCTAACTAAAACACCTGAAGAGTTCATGCTGATACAGCTGAGCAGCAGGAGACCAGAGAAGGACACATCCTCATCTGATCTCCTCTCCTTCTTTCCTCATCACCTTTCCTTTCCTCTCTCTTCTACTCACTTCTTCTTGTTTTCTCTCTAAACCTATCCATGCCTCGTCTCCTGACCTTTTCTTGTTTCCTCTCCCAGTTTCTTCCCCTTTCCTCATCTCCTTTCCTTTTCCCTCTCATCTCCCTGTCCTGTCTCCAATGTTATCTCCTCCTCATTTCCTCTCCTCATCTCTGTCCTTGTTTCCTCTTCTTTGTTCTTATTTTCCCCTCCTCCCTCCTCGTTTCCTTTCACCTCCTCTCCTGGTTAAAGTGTCTCAGAACCTGAAAAGTTGGCATGAACCTCCTCAAAACAGCATGTGAAGTGTGAACCGAAGTGGGCCTGTCTAATTATAATGTGGTATGAAAACGGGCACACGTTCTCTTCTCGCCTTGTTTCATCCTCCCTTGTCTCCTCTCCATGATTCCTCACCTCTCTATTACTTTTGGTAAAATTTTAAATGTTAAATCAAACTCTGTAACCTCGTCCTCTCGTCCTCTCAGTCGTGCTCGGCCCGGGATCAGCTGGCGTTGACGCTGGGTGCGTTGAATTCGGACGCCCCGAGGAGCAGCAGGGACTCTCTGCACTGTTCCAGCGGCTACAGCACTCAGACCACCACCCCGTCCTGCTCCGAGGACACCATCCACACACACAGTGAGTACACACACACACACACACACACACACACACACACACGATTAAAAACACACACAACCAAGGAATCCAGAAAAGAAGGAAGAGTCATTACGTCACTGAATCTCACTTTGGTGCCTGATTGCAGAAACACTAGAACCTGACATACAGCGTCTACGTTGTTTGACTTCTGATGAAGGAACGGAAACACTTCAGAGAGGTTAACCAAGTGATTTTGTTTTTATCGACACGTTCGTCACTCCACTTCCACTGTTTGGGGAAAGGCTGCTGTTTGCAGTAGAACTGCAGTCTTTTGCATACCGTATTTCACCAATTAATCGTCGGGCCGCAAATAGCCGCCTGGTTCTTTTAAACGCCTGGGGTCAGCACCCTTTTTGCGTATTAAACGCCCACCCGAATAACCGCCGGGGTGATTATTTGCATTATTTCTGCAGAAGTAAACAGTTGGCACTTCCGTTTTCTGTCAACATAAGAGAAGTAGCTAACGTTAGAAAAGGGTGTACCGTAATCTTAGATGACCGACTGAACTCTTATTTTGACAAAAAACAGGAAGTGTCAGAGAGAACGACTCGCAGCGCGAGTTTAACGCCCCACCTTCACACAGCGGAGGACAGGTCAACACGGAGGAGAACGGACAGCAGATGGACATAAATGATAACGTAAGAAGGAAGAAAAATAAAAAGTATGACGCTACGTTTAAGCTTGGAGTTGTGAAATACAGCTGTCATCACAATAATGGCCTGGTGCAGGTCTGTGTAGAAATAAATAAAGGCCTGCAGCGAAGAGCCGCCTGGTTCTTTTAAACGCCTGGGGTCAAAGTTGAGTTTGTGTATTAAACACCTGGGTTATTAACTGGTGAAATACAGTATATAGAGATATTTGTCGGACCTGTTTCATCACAGTATTATCAGCCCTGTTCATCATTTGATTAACCTTCCTCTGAAGAGGCACTTCTGCGTCAGAAATCATACGATGTAGATACGTTGAGTGACTTCAGCACAGCCGTCACCACAGTCTGGCCCCAAACAGAGATTCAGTGACGTGATGACTTTCCTTCTTTTTTTTTAGGCTCCACAAGCAGGAAGAACAAAAACACATTTTGCCCCCAAAAATCAATCCAATATCTTTTTACAAGCTGATTCTAGGTTTGGTTTTTCTGCCTCATTCAGCAATCAGAGAAAAAACAAGAGAAAATATCTTCTTATGAAGCAACCGAAAGCTGT